>AYEL01072554.1:0-67078 GCA_000484575.1 Olivierus martensii
GTTATTTTGTAAAAATCCGTTTAAAGTTTTGGAATAGCTCATTTTGAAAACAGGGATGTGAATAGTCACAGGTGTGAGATTACAATCTAATAAATGTTAACAGATAAATTACTTAATTGCCATCTTCTCTAGTGTTTCTATTTGTGTTGGTTGATCTTGCCATTTGATTGTTTTGGCGGTTTAAACAACTGATTTGTCTACTAATGAAATGGTTTTGCCTCCAGAAATGAGTGGCAGTTGGCGATTAGTGAGGTGGCGTTTATAGAGGGAATTTCATGTTTTAACATAAAGGAGGAGATTTGTTATTGGCTTTCATCAGGCAAATAACGAGGGTGGCGGTTTATAGAGGGGCGGCTTAAAGAGGTTTGACTGTATTAGCATTTTACTTCTAATTTTATAATTTATCATATGAACATGTGCTTTATGGGATTATTAAATTAGTTCTAGTTAATGAGCCAGGTTTGAACCCAGACTTCTGAAAAACTGAAGATGTGAGATCAGAATTGAATCAGGATCCTTTTAGATGGGAACTGTTTTATCATGCAATTTATGTGCTTACTCTTTAATATTATGTCTTTGTGATACAATATAGGGTATTATTTTATTACTGAACAGAGTATGCTTTGACATCATATGTTGAGTATGCTTTAACATCATATATCTTATGCAAGGTTTTGCAGAATAATCCACTTACATAAATTGGGGATTTCCTGTGTGTGCAGAATCCTCAACTTATAATTGCCTAAATTTATGATAGTGAAGTAATCTGTTAATTCTTTGTGATTAATCAATGCAATTTTCAATGCTTTTTAGTCCTTGATTCAATGATATTATATATGGAAAGCATCCTTTTTTTATATCTGGTTCTTATAGTTTTTCATTCTTTATATTTATTCGCATAGTGTAGGATAATGTATAGTATCTTAGAAAACAATAGGAATAAGAAATCCATAAATTTTTGGCATTTACAAATTACAATTTTTTCAACTTACAACAGCACAGGCCTACCTATATGTATATATGTATATAGTCAATTCTTGCTATTTGTGCTAGTTATGTTCCGTAAATTCTTTGCGAATACTGAATTAGCGAATAGTAAACCATTGTGCCTATGGGAAATATCCAGTAGAGTAGGTTCCTGCAAACCTTTCTTCCAAACATTTTCATACTTGGTTTGTGTATATTTTTCTGTTTACAGACATCTTATTTAATTTGTATTACATTACTTATAAATAATTACAGTATATGCAGTGTATAGTACTATATACAGTATTATAATTACAGTAATCTTTATTTAATTTTTAAAAACATTAACTATGTATCAATAGTAAATAAAATCTTATTTTGATTGATAGTTTTCTGATGTTGCAAGATCTTTGATGTGAGAGATGACACATTGTCTTTCTGAATTGTGTTGAAAAACTGTGTCAGCCTTGTCTGCGTCGCTTTTAGCCTCATATCTTCCAAAATTTTGGCGTAAGGAGCAAATGTGCAGAAAGATAGATGCCTAAATTTGAGTCAACATTCATGAATAGGGTCACATTCTTCTAAGGGACTGGACAATATGAACGGCTTTTGGCCTACCTGTAGTCTGTGGAGTGAACAAGGATAGGTAATGAGAAATTTTCTGGCAAACGGATTCAGAGACTACATTTGTTAACAAACAACTTCCTTTTTCCTTTCTCTCCAGAGAGAAAGAGAAAGGGTGTACATTGGTAATAGTATTTTTGCCACTCAGCGAGAGTCTGCGAATAAGCGCAAAAGCTCCACGAATAACGATTTTGTGGTTACAAATAAACTTCTGCGAATAATCAAATACACGAATAACGAGAACTGACTGTATATATATATATAGTGGTATCTTGGTTAATGACAGACTCGGATAATAACGTACTCAGTTAACGACAAGTGGCTGTAAGAAAAAAATGTCTTGCTTAACAATGCAGGCTTTGGTTAATGACTCCTGATTATGTAAACTTCGACAAAATAGAGCTCTGTAAAACACCACGTCATCACATCATATGATTTGTTAGCTCAGTTGTTAATTGTTATTTTTTTTTTTATCACAATCAATTCAAATCCGACAATATCATTATTAAAATTAATAAAATTATAACCATATAAAAATATATTTAACTAAATGGCAATTAACATATAGTAATGAAAACAAATTATTTAATTAATTAAAAATAGACATGAACATTTCACTCGTTTTTAATTTCTTAAAGATGATTTCTAGACGATTATTATTATAAATTCTGCAAACAAAGTCTGATTTTATTGTTTGTTTGTGTTATATATTAATTGACACCTGCAAGTGGTGTGAATTCGTTGTTTATTTGTGATATATATTACTTGACACCTGCGAGTGGTGTGACGTCTAGACGATTATTATTTTAAATTCTGCGAACAAAGTCTGATTCTATTCGATTATTATTTTAAATTCTGCCAACAAAGTCTGATTCTATTGTTTGTGTAATTATTATTTTAAATTCTGCCAACAAAGTCTGATTCTATTGTTTGTTTGGCTTATATATTACATGACACTTAAGTGGTGTGATGTAGTTTCGGATTCCATTAGAAGAAAAGTCTGTCCGAAATCCCACAGTTCATACAGACAATAAATCGGCGAGTGCGTGTCACTGTTCATTCACCATCAAAAAACAAAATCGAATCTTATCTGTATAATAATCATTGAATCTATAAGATGCTAATCAGTGTTTATGGATTCATTTGTTAAAAAACTCCGAAGTGAGTCCAATTGTCCTTCTGGTGAAGATTGATAATTCATAATATTAATGTTAATTTTTTTGTAGCAAATATAACAAATAAATGATACTTTCCATATTTTTAGGACATTTTAAATGAGTTTTATCTGTATTTTTAATACTTACTATGGTTGTGGGAAGGAACTGGAATAAATTAATCAATTTTCAATTAAATCTTATGGGGAATTGCGCCTTGGATAACCAAAATCATCGTTATCCAAGGAACGATTCCCCATAGAATTTACTGAAAATTAATTAATTCTTTCCAGTTCCTTCCCACAACAATAGTAAACCAAGGTACCACTGTATATGTATTATATCCCATTCTAATATATACATATATATGTATAGCAGAGGTATGCAACGCAGTGCCCGTTAAGCAATTTTTAAGTGCCCGCCATTACAAATACAACAAATACAAAAACAATAAATACTGGTAAATGTAATGAATAATTTTAGTAAAAATTCTTTACAATTGGGAATTTTGATTTTATCTTCACCATTTTAACAATTGCATGAATTGTACAATTGACGAAAACAGTTTAAATTTAATTAAATTAATTTTGACGAAAACTTGAAAATTAAATTTTGATGAAAACTGAATCTTGGCAACATTTATATAATACTAGATGACTAGATGAATCAATTTTCCAGTACTAGAAATATCTGATGCTGCATATAGTTAACTATTTTCTGTCCCCACTATCCTCATATACTCTATCCAGCCACTGCATGCTATATTGCCCGCCGAACTCCCGCATTTCTGAAATATGCCTCATATTAAAAAAGCTTACCAACCCTGATATATATAATGCATTCCACTTAATTGGATCACATCAGGATAGATGAAATTTGGACCCATAAAGCAGCTAGTCCCATTATCCAAAGTTAAAAAAAAATCCAAATTCACAGAACCTTTTATATCAGTAATTATAAAATTTTTGTCACAAAAATATGATACCCTGAAAAAATAGTCACAGTACTAAATAAATAAAAGTAAATATTTACTGAATTTTGTTTGATTAATTTACATACAATTCTAAAACACTAAAGTTTAAAGCAAAGTACAGTAACATTTATTAAATTACAATGGAAGCAATTAAAAGCATATATGAATAACTTACAACTAATGAAATATTCAACTATGTTTTATTATGAACTTATTCAATGTTGATTGTTGTGCACACTCAATTGACTTCTTATGAACAAAATCATAGCATTGATCCAGTGCAGACATGATACTGTTTTCATTTTCTTTCTGCATAAAATCAACTTTTATTGCTATTCAAATAAACTGCTTAGACTTATATCTTTAAATAAATAGGAAAAACAGCACTTTATGCAGTTGAATAAAGTTTTTATTATAAATTTATGCAAACATTTTTGATTCAACGAATCATCATCAGGCACATTTTAGGCAAAATCGAAAATCGAATGTCTACAAGCATTCTTTTCGTTAAGTATCAAACTTAAGAGGAATTACTTCTTGTTCTACGATTTTAAAATTTTTAAATCGTAGAACAGGAAGTAATTCCTCTTAAGTTTGAAACTTAACAAAAAGAATGCTTGTAGACATTCGATTTTCGATTTTGCCTAAAATGTGCCTGATGATGATTCGTTGAATCGAAAACGTTTGCATTAATTTATAATAAAAACTTTATTCAACTGCATAAAGTGCTGTTTTCCTATTTATTTAAAGATAAAATCAACTGCTATAATTTATACTTCTTTTGTTCCATTACCAAGTAACTGATTACTTGAATCTTTCATTACCAAATAATTGATGTCATTAATGTTTACAGGTCACGTGCACAGAAATGCAACGCTTTCAAACCTCATTGCCCTCCTCTCATAATATTTTGAATGAGTTTGAAGTGATTCTACTGGTCCCAATAAGCAGTGCACTGATCCTAATAAATGGAGTAAATTATGCTTGATTTAGCACATTTGAATTGGGTTCTGCAAATTTATTCCTAATAAGCAGCTGGTCCCATTATCCAGTGGTCTGATTAAGCAGAATGCACTGTATGTATGTATGTATGCATGCATTATATCCCATACTAATTCTAAAACTAATATTAAATATAAAAAAAGCAGAAATATTTCCAATTTTTGAAAGATTCTCTTTGATAAATTAACAATTAAAACAAGCTAAAAGCAAACTAATGTATCAGCAATAAATTACTATTAGCCATGAGCATGTTATCAGTTTGATTTAGTCAAAAATTTTATTACAATATTTCAGAAAGTATATGAAATATAAGAAAGAAAAAATTACTCTAGTGCATAGTTTAAATTATGTTATTTCTTTTATTGAAAATACAATAATCATGTGAAGCATGAAACTTTTTATTAATACTGTGGTTTTGTATAGTCACTTATATAATCTATATAAAATATGCAAAATAATTTAAAATGTAAAATAATTTTTTAATTTAAATAAAGTTTAAATAATTTTAAAAAATAATAATATATTTGTTATTATGTTTATGTTATTATTTCAATATTTAAATAACAAAGAAAATTTTATTCCATATTTTATAAAATATTCTATATATTGCAAAGTCACTAATTTTAACAAATACCAATAATAATACTAAATTCAACCTAATGGTCTAAACGACTCTGTAAATCAGAGTTCGGCCTGAGCTCAGGTCTTTTACTACTTTCTAACTTAAACATAATCAAATCCAAAACAATCTATCAAAACTTAACGTCTAACAAGCAAAACCGAACAACTGGAAAACTTATAATTAGAAGTAACAAATAAGTGTTAGATCTAGATGACAAAACGAAGTTAGAAACTTGTATTAATAAACTGAATAATTCAAATGAAAAACAGCTCAAAGGCAGGAAAAAATATATTAACACAAAATTTATTACAGGTAGTAGTGCTTTTGATATACAATCCTCATCAGCTACCAAGAACATAACAAATATAACAAATTGTTCTAAACTTAATTTGAATTGTAAAGTTTGGCAGTGTAAAGTTTATACAAATAAATTGAATAAATTCTCAAAACAAGTTAAATAACAAAAATATAAAATATATTAGACTCAAAAACACTTACAAAAGTGTTAATAAAAGCTTTATTTAAACTCTAATAAAGCTATATGCATATTATATAATAGATAAAATTTAAAATGTTTGTGCTTTATTGAAACTATAATAAAGTAACAATAAATGAATCAACAAAACTTGTTTAATCCGACTCAAATATCTTTATTTAAACGATAATAAAGCACCAATCAAATAACCAACAAAACTTAGTTAATCAAAATTCAAATATCCAAAATCAAGTTATTCACAATAAATATCACCTTAAATTCTACTTAAGTTCTAATACCTCCATCACCAATACAACTTTAAGCCATGGTTGATCTTTACAAGAAATTTGAATGTCACTATTCCAATTCTATCTCGATACAACACCTTGCTGTGTCGTCGGACACGTACGGTTTTATACTTTGTGACTTACATTCCCGAATTGGCTCATTTGCTTAAAGTCGTGTACAATATCAAATTTACTAGTTTACAGAGTAATCAATTCATGTCATCCTCTTTACAAATTAATTATGTACCGAACAAAACATCGATAAGAGATCATTCTTATATTCTTACATTGGGTCAGTGGTAAATTTATTTAGATAAGATGACATCATTAGCCAAGAGAGTTTGTTCGGAAGACGAGTTCCCGTTCCGTAAAACATGATTGCTAAATACTGAGACAAAGAACATGGAAAGTAAATCAACTCTTAAACTAAAATATAATACGTTAAATAATACTGAAAATAACAATAAAAAGTAAGAGAGCTTAATAAAATAATAAACAGGATAGGTCAGAGTTAACTTCCTCACAATATTATTATTTATTATGATATAATAATAATATCATTTATAATATAAATAAAATTTATCCATTACTACTATATAATAAACAAAATGATTTTGATCATTTTTAGCAAATACAATCCTCTAATGCAGCAATTCTTAATATGGGCAATAGTATCCTTGGGGAAATTACAGCCTTTATGGAGCATTGGCATGACTACAAACTTTAAGTTAATATTTGGCCATCTTGTAATATTTAAGTTTAATTTTATTTAATACACAAATCATTAATTTTTACATAAAAACAATAATCAGTTTTTGCATGATCTGGAAACAGTAAAATATGAAAAATTCCATAATATTTAAACATTTTTTAAGATTTTATTATAATTCTATGTAATCATTTTTTAGTTGGAATGTGCTAAATCCTATATGATAAACAAATTGATATTCATTAAATGCAGATTATAAAAATTTAATAAAGATTTCACAATTAGGAAAAAGAATACATAAATATATTTATTTTTATATTTGAATCCATTTGCTATTTTTATTGTAAATCCACGTCACTAGCCTTGTTAATACACTTCATTTACTGTTATTTAATATTATAAATTTTTTTTAATTTGTGTTTTTTATAATTATTCTGTTAAAACATGTTTTATATATACATATAGATCATTTATCAACACTGTACACTATGAATAATGCACATGTGCCATTATTCAACTTTTTACATATAATAGTTCTTTTACTCTGTGTAGCTGATGTCAGCTATATATTACTGAAAACATTTTGACTAATTAAAGTTTTAAATGCTATTTAGTGCTATTTTTCTTTATCTGAGATTTCATATTATTATAAGTTTACAATTCATTACAAAAAAAGTTATAAAAAATTGAATTTTTGATACTATGATTTTTGATACAATTTTTGAGTGAGAAACTTGCATTACACTATAATACAAGCATCAGAATGATCAGTAATAATCACTGAAAATACATTATATGCATTATTCATATTTTAAAAGAAGAATAGGAAGCAGTGGCTTATACTTAATCTTAAAGGGTATAGAGCAGAATGAGACTGTAAGGGGAATCAAAATATGCTGAGTTACACTGGTCTACAGGATCCCAATAATACATGCAAATTTAATTTAAACTAGATAATATTTGCATGATATATGGTTTTGACAAATAGATGTCAAGCCATATATAAATAAATATCAATTATTTTCAATAAGATAAAAAACAATAATCAGATACAGTGGTGCCTTGCAATACGACGTCCCTCAATTCATTGGTTTCGCAATTCGACATTTGAGTTTCGCGTGTTGGTGCATGCGTGTGCATGGAACTGTGTGATGTCATTTGCTATTTGTCAGTTCTTTTTGGGCTAATTTGGTGTTTGCCCATGTTGTTTGTGTTAATTTTCAATTCTACATTTTTCAGAAAGTAAAAAATTTGTAATTATTATTATTTTCTTGAGTGAAATGTAAGGATCGGTTCAAAGAGAACTGACTAGAGGAATAATTCCAAAATGAAGAACACTCAACTGAGCGAAGAGACAAAGAAAAAATTGTAGATAAAGTGCAGAAAGGTAGAACAATTAAAATGTAACTCGAGTATAGCATTTCTAGGACAACAGTTGCTAGAAACGCTATACATTTTGGAACAGAGAGAGAAGATTATGGGTGCTAGGATGTCTGCTGGAAGACTTCTCAACATCCAAGGGCTAATAAATTGTGTTGTGTATAAAATAGTGTTTTTTGTAATTTAGTGTGTTATACAATAATAAAACACATGTAATATTCTATATAAAATAGTGTATTTTGTAATTTAGTGTGTTATATAATAATAAAACACACATAATAATGTATTTTGCAGAAGATTATGGGTGCTAGCGTGTCTGCTGGAGTAACGTTTTGCAACACGGAAGATTATGGGTGCAAGCGTGTCTGCTGGAAGACTTCATTCCAACATTGGGCTAATAAATTGTGTGTTGTGTATAAAATAGTGTATTTTGTAATTTGGAGCTAATAAACTGTGTGTTGTGTATAAAATAGTGTATTTTGTAATTTAGTGTGTTATACAATGTATTGTGTATAAAATAGTGTATTTTGTAATTTAGGATATACAATAGTAAAACACATATAATAAAGTAAATAATATAGTGTATCTATCTCATCTCATCCGTTAGAGGAGTGGGATGGCGACCAATAACGAATTAATCTATTTTACATAGTCTTATATGGAAAATATTGTCCCGCAAGTCGACAATTTCTCAATTCGCCATTACTTCGGCGACGGATTAGTGTCGAATTGCGAAACAGTTTCTCAATTCAACATTAGTTCGGCAACAGATTACTGACAAATTGCGAGGCTCCACTGTATTTGATTCTCTAGAAATATTTCCCCAAAATAAGTGAATATCTTCTTTTAGTTATTATACCCAACATGATCATTTTCTATAAATCTAAAATTAATAATTTTGAATTTTCAATAAAGAGATGTATAAAATTGAATAATAAAACGGTCATTTGACTGATTCATTGATCTTGTTTAATAAAAATTTTGCTGAAATTCAGAAATGAAGAAAATGTTTAATTTTAATATTTCTTTAACATTTTCTACTGAACAAACATTTAAATAAATTTGTATCATAAATATTGAGTTAAAAATTAATTTATCTACTCCAGATGAAATAATCAAAATCAATTAATGATATACAATAAAAATTTTACTAATGAATATATTTGTCAAGTTTGTGCTGTATCTCAATTACATGAATGACTGTACAATTCATTTCTTTGTTTGTTTGAGTGTTACATATACAAGATCAACAAAAAACAACTTTTTTTTTATGTGAAATTTTAGCTATCCAATGAAATAGTTGATATTTTTAGTAGCAACAAGTCCACTGAATAAAATGAACCACAAATGAAGAAATTCGGATGAAATTTTCAGAAATTATTTATAAAAGACCAGTTACGTAACATCTGTTGAATAAAGTTACGTCACATAATTATTTAAAAGATTTACATGAATTCATTGAAATATTGTCATTTTTATTAATATTTCATATTTATTAAGTTGATTAACATATTTATTACTGTTCTGAATTCATTTACACAATTTTAGCAGTACTTTTTATAAATTTTTTTATTTATATGAAAAAATCCTAATATATAAATGCCTTGTAATATATATATATATATACCCCTGCCATATCCCTTTAAATGGCCTGAGGGTGTTTAAGTTTCATTTTTTGCAATTTTCTCCTAAATTTCAGTGAAATTAAAACAAAAAATGAATGATTAAGATATATTTTAGATTATTTTAACAGAATTAACCATTATTATCTTATTAGCTACAATATTTCTTATTTTTAGAATGTATAGTTCATTTTTGAAAAATTTAATTTTTTCTAAAAATTTCAAAAATATCATTTATTGAATTGCATAATTGGGCTAACTTTGATAGATTAGACTATAAAACATGAAATGGGATAAAAAAAATTCATATTCTATTGAGCAGTTCAAATATAAACAGTATCTGTTTACACAATTTTAAAAAAATATTTTAGCAACTGAAAAAATTTAGATCTTACCACTAAAAAGGCATATTTTCAACAATTACATGTGAAAAACCTGATTTGCAAAAGCTCAATTATTAAAGTCAGGATTGAATTTTATTTAACTCATTTCTTTTTTTTATTGTTTTTATTCCACTTCCTTGACATCTATCAATGGCAAAGACTCTCTATGGGTGAAGTTTTTTAAATTATAAAAAACTTCACCTGTAGTCTATAAATTCTATAAATTTCACATTGTTCTATCTCTATAAATCTATTATTTCTATAAATCTCATATGTTCTAACTCTTAAAATTCAGATCAGTTATAATAAAGTTTCAATGTTATTGTTAGGTTATTTAGGTTAAGCCACCATATCATTCATGCAATATGCTTTATCTAGTGGTGGCTACTTTTAGAGCTATCACTCATGGTGAAGTTGATCAAATGGTTGAAGGATGGAGTTCAAAGGGCTGGGTTTTGATCTCTCTTGAAAAATTGGAGATATAGGACATGGAATTGAACCTATATATCCTTCAAGCTAGTAATCAAATACTTTTACTATAGGCCATCTGGCTAACAATACAAGTTTCAACTTATTACTGTTTTTGGGGATTGAACTGACTGATTTCATGGAAAGCACTCACTGCCATAATGCCACAATATGGCGTCGGAGAGCGGGAAAACAAATCACGTGGTCACATGCATGAGTGTGTGCTCTCATGATGTGACTACAAATTATAAATAAGTTTACAATCAAAATAGGCTTCAAATACTTTAAGTGCCATTCAAATAATACAAGAAGATCAAGATAATGTGATTTTTCTAATTTTTGAGCAAGTTATGTACATGAACTTGAGTTAAAAGGAATTATGTTATCGACCAAATGCTGGCGTTCTCAAATAAAAAAAGAGGAAACACATAATATAGAACAGTTGTTTGAAACTGATGTTGTTATTTTAAAACTAATGAATGTACTGTTGTTCCTCTACTGCTGGATCAGTTTTAAATTTACATTATTATTAGAGTGACCATGTTTTCTTATAAAAAATAAAGGACAAATCTGAAAATTTTAGGGTTTTATTCCTACATGTTTTCAAAAAAAGTTTGTAACTATCAGGAATCTGCATGTTACAAAATTTTCTTATTCTTTATATCAAAACATGATACTGTGCACTTTTCTGAAAGTTTTAAATTGGTTGGATTGTGTTGGAACAAACCATTGGTATAAATTTTAATTAGCTTTGAAATAATAAAAAATGAAAGCAATCTGAACTGTTTTAATAAAAAAATTACAAAATATAATTAACAAAAGACCAAAAACATTATATATTTGTTTAACAAAAATTAAAAAGACATTTTTATGATATTTGTAGATGATTGTACTTTTTTAAGTATAGATTATTTTTAAAAAATCATATAATTCCAAATGCTTCATTTCATAGTTGCAATTTGTGTAAATGCAAGCTTCAAGACTAAGTTGGACTTTTTCATTATTCCAAATATTATTTATTATTGAGAATATTCTCTCAGTAGGACTATATGATCCAGAAAGACAAACAAAATTCTATAATTTTTGAAATATTTTTGAAAGGGATTTGTCTATCAATCAAATGTTTACATAATTCAACTCATTTATGATAACTACTACTTTCTAGCCTTCTGAAGTGCAGTAATCAGTCTTGAGAAAATGTGAACTGCAAATGTGAGATGAACTCATCAAGCTATATTTCATTCTTAATTTAACTTCCCATTCCTTTTCTAACTGTTTATCCCTTGGAAATAGGTGGAAAGACACGTCATTTCTACCTTGTAAGTTCATGCATCCAAATACGCATCAATAAAAGACCATTATATTTTTTTATAACACCCACAGACCATTAACCCTTTCCGCTCTCCTGGTCAGACCAGTCACAACTCCACCCCTCCTGCACTCCAATCACTGGTCAAAGTTCAAAACCAGTCAAAATTCACCATCACCCAGTCAAAGTTTAAAAACCAATAACTTTGTTATTTTTGCCTAAATCAAGAAAAAATGGTTAAAATCTCAAATTCTATCATATTTTTCATATTTCTGTCGTATTTCTCAAAAATTTGATTTTACGTTGATATTTTAATAAATTTTTAATCAACCTTTTAATTCGAATATAATCCGAATCAATTAATACAGTATATTTGTGATATTTGCACCCCCAAAAATTCAAGAACAGTTTGTCCGAATTTGTCCGACTTGCTCTATCATGTTCCACATTTCCTTCTGATTTTATCCTTAGATTTTTTTACAGATATCTTTATCCAGTAAATTAAAATTTGGGAAAGTTCTTTTTTACAGATATCATAATCCAATAAATTATAATTTGGGAAAGTTTGGCCTTTTGTAAATAATATGCTAGATATCTTGATCCAATAAATTATAATTTGGGAAAGTTTGGCCCTTTGTCATGTTCCACATATCCTTCAGATTTTATCCTTACTTTTTTTTACATTTTATCATGTTCCACATTTCCTTCTTAGTTTACCTTTACTTTTTTTACAGTGTTCCACATTTCCTTCTTAGTTTACCTTTACTTTTTTTTACAGATAAACATTTCCTTCTTAGTTTATCTGTACTTCTTTTTTACAGATATCTTGATTTACATTTCCTTCTTAGTTTACCTTTACTTTTTTTTACAGATATCTTGATTCCTTCTTAGTTTACCTTTACTTTTTTTTACAGATATCTTGATCCAATAAATGGAAAAGTTTAGCCCCTTGTAAATAATATGATTTTGCTGTTTTTCCATACATAAAATTCGATAAATTAGTTTTATTTAAAAATTTATCAATTTTAACTTATCAGAGAAACAAAGCAACCTATATCATGCTTGACAATCAACGTGGAAGTCGGCATTCTAGATTGTGGCAGGAAATATCTAACAGTTTTCGAAATTAGCTGATTGTTTATATTAGTTATATTTTAAATTTAACACAAAAATTTAAATAATAAAGTAATTTTTGTGTTATCTGCAGTCAAAACAACTAGCTAATAGACCAGGGGGTGCATAACTATTGTCAAACAGCGTCCATCCAAGATCAACTACATGATCTCAGGCTATAGGCTAGTTACATTATGTTGACTAAGGGGAGAGCCGTGACAACCTATCCAATTTGTTTGAAAATGCTGTTATTATTATATTTTAACTATTTTTTGAAAAATTTATGACTTAGATGACTAAATACAGAGAAATAATTCACCATCTGTCATTTTTAAAAGGCACTGTGACAAATCTTGAGTAAAAAACATATAAAAAGTGATAATTTATCAAAAATCAGTGCTAAATCTGGCATACAGATGGCAGAATGATAGCTATGTATATAAATTATAGCAATATTTATTAAAATAAATAAATTTTCAACAAAGTCGACATTCTGATACATAATAATACTTCTTATAAAATAAAAAGTATTTTTCACACATTTTTTTAAAAAATAAGAAGAAAAATGGCTAATAAACAATTATTTTAAACATTTGTGTAGTAGAATACCGTATTTCATCTGTGAGAGGGATAATACTGTGAGGATTGAAAGAAAAAGTGTTTTGGAAGTTTGGCCTGAGGAAAAACAAAAAAATAAAAAAATAATGAATAATACAAGTTACCGGTGGTTTGGTCGGAGACGTGGGGTGTGTCGTTGGATCCGCTGTCTGGAAGAATCTATTGTATACTTCGTATTAGATAAAATTGAATGTTTTGTTAAAAATGGAAGAAGTTATTTTAAATTAATGGTTAAAAATTATTGTGAATTAACTAGAAGATTAATATTTTGTTTATTGGTGAAATTTAAAATGTTTATTCAAAATCTAACAAAAAATGTAAATTTGTTCATTATAAAAGATTGGACACTAGAGGGCCAGTTGTCCCGTCTGGAGATTAGTGTCTGTTGCATTCTTGACTGTTTGATGAGGAGTGGTCGACCAAGTTGTATTTTCAAGAAACTTTATGGTTGTTTCGTGTGCCTTTTTGAACCTCCGACGGGATAAAGCAGGTTGTATTAAATTGTATGTTTATTTAATTAAATTAATAAAATTTATCTTGTTTATCTTAAACTATGGAGTCGTTTTTGGAATTAATAACTTTTCTTTTACAATGGTTTGAACGACGAGAATTTCACTATAGTTGTAACATCAGTACAACAACGAGGGGTGAAACCCCACGGGAACGGTCGGGTCTGGACCAAGAAGTTCCGGTTGTAGTCCCGGACTTCTCAATACAATTGTTTGTTTACAAGAGGTATCGGATTACACTCAGCGGTATCAAATTACAGCATAAATTGTCTTCGTTACTTGGAATAGTTTTTTAGAATTATGAAGTATTTGGTATCATTAGATGTGGAATATCATCAAGAATGTAAATATATCAACACTTTTTATCCGATGCAGAAATCATGAATAATTTGAAAAATTATATATTGTTTACATAACAATAGACTAATTAGGCCTAATTGCTTTCGTATTTTTTTTCTTTTGGTCCTTAATCTAAAATTAAAAAACAATATCAGGACACAGTATATGGACAACAAAATCCAATTTTTTCGTGCCAAAAAATTAAAATGCAGAAAATGTATTGGCAAAATATGGCAAAATATATGGTATATGGCAAAATATTGAATATTAAATATCATATTTCATATTTCTTGGAGGATAAAAGAACGTTATTTTTTTTAATTGAGGAGCAGAAAAGGTTAATAATAAGATCATTTAGAAAAAAAATATCAGTTTTTTTTTTTTTTTTTTTTTATATAAGAAGGAGCGGAAAGGGTTAAAGGTTGATTGTTTTCTGTCTCTCTGCAGCCATGTTGGAATTAACACTGGAATGCTGGGAAAATAGAGGGAGAGTTGAAATCAGTCAATAGAAGGTTGGCTTATATACAAATATATATGTAATTAGACGAATGATTTGAAAAAGAATTTTGGGTATATGAAATTTAAAAAAATGAGATTCAGCCAAATAACATTTGGACCAAAGTAGAGTTTTGAAATTAAATTAATCTCTTAATTG
The DNA here is from genome assembly GCA_000484575.1 of Olivierus martensii. Classification (NCBI taxonomy): domain Eukaryota; kingdom Metazoa; phylum Arthropoda; class Arachnida; order Scorpiones; family Buthidae; genus Olivierus; species Olivierus martensii. The sequence continues at coordinate 15,209 of AYEL01072554.1, forward strand.
CAACTCTGGATCCCTCTCCACTTCCATCCCCTTACCCCCCAAACCTTACTAACCACCCTGACCTCAACCCTCTAACTTTCTCTTCAAACTAACAAACCAGTTTTAAACAATGAGTCAAACTGGTCTTTCCCTCTATCCTTAAAAAATAAAAAAAATAAAAATAAGTTTATAAAGTTAGATGTTCAGAAAAAAAAAAGTTTTATATAAAAATAAAATAGATATAATGATTATACCTCTCTCATTTTAAAAAAGGATGCACCAGTAATCAAACTGTCACTTCCTGCTTGATGTTGAGGTCCTATCCTTTCAAGCTATAAATAAACCAAGATATTTTAAGGAAAATTTCAAAAAATATAATAAAGTTTTTAATTAATTTTAAGATTATTTTCAATATTCATTAATTAAAAGGTTTTTATTACTTCTAAAATTTCTATTAATCATGTAATATGTGCAAACTAAAAGTAATAAATGTGAAGTGGGTAGTATCATTAAGCTAAAGATTAACATATGATATTGAGTATAGGAAAATTTTGAAGTTCCATTAGATTATGAACACGATCTTAAACTGGTTTTTCTCATTTTCAAAAAAATTCAATATGAAATTTTAAGCTTTTCCGTAGGAATGAATCCCATCTCAATGTTTTAACTATCATTCTTTTAAAGGAAAATGATTTTGAATAGGCCAAAATAATTTTGAAAAATATGTTGAAATTGGTGAATTATTGGAAAAAATATTTTTAAATTTTCTTGTCTGAAAATTCTGCTTTTATATACAGGTTTCCCTCCTATAATACAGTTTTCTACAACATGGTTTTACTCTAACATGATTTGAAAATTGTGGAAACCCTCATATAAACAGTACTTCTACAATATGGATTTTACTTAACACATTTAAAAAGTTACATTTAATCTCCTACAACACAAAACATTTTTGTTAATTTTTGTAAATCCATACTAGGGATACAAAATGTAATCATTGGGAAATACTTTGCTAAAATTAGTCATAAATGCAATTTCACTACTTTGCCATAAGAAGACGATATGCAGTCTATTTTTGATTTGAAATGGAGTTAATTGGCGACAATTGAGTATTTTATGTTTCAAATGTTCAGTTCTTGGATGGAAAATAAGTTTTTATAATATTCTTCAATAGAGGAATGTGAAAGAGAATAAAAACTATTTTATTCATAAATTTTTTTGAGTATTTGTTAAGGAATGATTGTTTTCTAGCAGGTTAGATTACAGATTTTGTAAAGAGAACAGAAGATAAACAAACTGTAAATGTATAAAAAAATCCAGAAAGTGAAGTTGATATTGTTAAATAAAAAACATTTTTGTTTTAACAAAACAGTGGTAAGAAAGATGTAATTATTAAATGAATGTTATATAGGCTGTATACTTTCTCTTTCCTTTTGTTTTATGTATGTTATTTTTTTAAGGTCTTACATACATATATTTTTTCTTTCTTTGTTTCATGTTATTAATATTCTTAACAAAAATGTAAGTTTCTTATGTGGAATTAAAGAAAGTCATTTGTTTTAATTGGTTTTGGAATATAACTCTCCTTTTAGTATTGGTTCCAGGTTTCATATAACATGGTTTCATGGTGTTTTTAGAAACCTATCTACCATAGGAAGGATACCTATATATTAATATTAAAAATATTAATAAAAATCTTAATATGTATTCAAATTTGTATTATTCTTTTACATTATTATTAAAAAATTGCAAAAATTTGATTAATTTTGGCAGCATAATTGTCAAGCAATGGCAACTAGAAGACGACAAACAAGTTCAGCAGTAATAACGGGAGAATTACATAAGGTTAATAATCAACAGGTGATTTTTTCCCTCTAACTAACATAATTTATTTATTTATCCTGTAGTCATCAAATTTTGTATTATTTGTGTAAATAAAGGTAAAGATAATAAAAGGTTCTTAATTTATTGTAAATAATTTGTTTATATTATACAGGTTGGAAGAAAAGTCTGTACCCTTCCAAATAATTTGATAACTATCATATATTTCAAAAATCTGTTAATGCCAACAAATAGGAAGTCATGGGTGGGTTACTTGATGATGACCTTCAAATGAAACTGATTCAGAATAGCTAAAATATTATAAAATATTAAAACTAGAATGGTTTAAATTTGAGAATTCAAAAAACATTTACCAATTTAAATGTGTGCTAATATGTAAAATGAATTGATTATTGGAATGAACTGGGAAATTTTACAAAATTATTATTTATTTTCAATATAAAATTATCATCACTTTAGCCTATTTTCCAAATGAAAATTAGAATTATATGATTATTCTGCTCTCTATGTCATTTTAGTAATGCAAGTGCTCCTCTAGTTATGAACATAATTCATACATAAGTGCACACAAAAAACAAAGCTCTAAACAGGATAAATACTTTATTACCAGAGAATGCTTTCGACCTTATCAGTAGGTCAACTTCAGCTGTAATGAATATAGAGAACGGAGAGAAGCCAACCCTTACAAAAATAAACAACTCAGAAATGACGTCATAAGAGCGTTTCTGGTAATAAAGTATTTATCCTGTTTAGAGCTTTGTTTTTTTGTGTGGCACTTTGTGAGTGTAACAGGATGGTTTTAAAGTTATACATAAGTTTTGTTTGCAAATTGGGTTGTACATAACTCAGATACTGTTGTTATTTTGGCTCCCAAAGTACTGAAATAACTATATATCATATATTGTAATTGTATTTCACAATTGAATCAATTAAAATTTTCTTTTTTTCATAGATTTTAAAGAATATTCCAAATATAGAGAGAGGATTTTTTGGTGTAATTTCTACCATCTTGAAATACTACTGTTATATGTTAATAGTTACTGGAGCATTTTGCTATAATATTGTTTAAAAATTATCGAAAAATTTTTGAGAGTTAATGAAATTTAAAAATGAAATTTTACATTCGTAAGTATTGTCTGTTCATGAAAGCTGCACCTAGCTAAGGTGAATGAGTCCAAACGTGAAAGGGAGAGTCGCAGTCGATATAATGATCGGTAGGAATGGTTTCAGTTTCAATTTACTTTTCTTTGCATATTTCTGTTATTTGTCATCTTAGTGTTTTCGCTTAGCTTTATTAATTAAAAATAAAATATTTACTAAAAAAAATATATCATTATTTTTTTATTCCAGATGTATGTAATGATTACATTTTATTAGATAAAAATTATTGAATTAATATTATATTAAGTTCTGTTAAATATACTATTTCCAACGTCGAAACTAATCATTTAGCATTCGACATTACAATAAACTTCCATTCAACTTCAGTTATCTTGCGTTTGAAAGAAACTAATCATTTAGCATTCGACATTACAATAAACTTCCATTCAACTTCAGTTATCTTGCATTTGAAAACATTCATGTGCGAAGCTGTCATTCCTATTTTGTCAATGGACTCATTCAGTTAGCGCATGCGTACTTGCATTGATGGTCGCAGCTAAGCTGGACGGACAGTATGAATGTTTGTAACTAGAGGAGATCTGTAATTTTTGAACTAACTAATAGATTTTCATGAATAAATCAATATATTCTGTAATTTTAATTAAAGATTAATTTGAACCTGCATTATTTGACTCTCTAGCTCTAACCATTTAAAAATGATAAGCATATAAATTTCTAAGATACTTTTTTAATATATCCTGATATATTGAATTTTTATAACAAAATTCAAATCATTGAAAGTAACTCAGTGACAAATCAATTAACACTTTACTTCAACTACTAAAAATAACAGACATTCACATTTCAAAGATTTTTTCCTAATAATGTTCTGAATTATTTAAATGATTTTTATCAAATTCAGCAGTTGGCTAGACTATTGAAGTCAGATTTGAAATGAGATTAATTAACTCTATAAATTCATCTGTTTAAAAATTTTTCTCTATAACAATAAAACATTGTTATAGAGAAAAATTCTGATAACCTATAACAACTATAAAAAAAAAGTTCTCAACTTTACAAGTTAATTCAGTCTTGGAGTGAATTTGTAAAGTAACTTGCAAACTAAAAATTAATTTCCCATAGACATAATGTTAAAAATAAGAGTTCCTTCTCAAAAATGAGATCTGGCTACAATAAAATTAAGTAAAAAATTAATAAAATCAATAGCTTATAGTTAAATAAGATTTATCTATCTAAAGAAATAAAAATATAGCCTTTAAAATCATGCAAATAATAATAATGAAATTTATTTATTTTAAATAAATGTTAAAGGGCTTTTCCTTTATTATTATATATTCTTTTGATCTCCCTCATTCAAAATCACCAATAAAGTTGATCTAAGCATTTGCAAAGTTTATAGGTGCTCCCCTACTTATAACCATTTGACTTATGATAATTCAATCTTATGATTACACTTGTGAGATAGAGGGGATTATCATAAATCATCCCTTCTGTTATAATAATAGGCAATCAGATGAATAAAAAAAATCACTACACTGGAAATGGAAATTTTTTATTATTAAAAAAATAATTAAAAATACTATTAATAAAATTTGTTATTCATAATAAGCTGAAGTTCAAATACTGTTATAAAAATATTTGATATTATTTCAACATTAAAATATTTGAATTTAAATTAATAGTAGTAACAAAAAATTTGATATTATGATTATTATATAGATATTTTACTTTATATTTAAAATTACTTGTTACATTAAGTAGAATTAAATTATTTACTAACTTCAAGTTGTTCAGCAACTTCTTGCAGACCACCTTTTAAATTTTTACAACTTTTCATTAAATACTTTACATCATAAATTGTGGGAAAGTATATTCTCAAAAGTTCAAAGAATTCAGATTCTTCAGAAGGTAAATTTTGATCTGTTAATAATTTTAGGAGATAACCAAAATCATATCCACTGAAAAATATTATTATTTTAATTAGACTGATTGTTAATTATAATATATTAAAGCTATAATTGCTGCAAAATTATTATTATTATTATTATTATATATATAATCTGCAATAAATGTAAACTTTATATTTACTATATTTGTTACATATATCAAATTTTTATATATATAAATCAGATTATATATATATTTAATATATTATTACATTACTACTAAAGAAAATTAAAAACAAAATTGTATGCTTTATAGTCTATATAAGACAAGATTTACATAATATTTATAGTAATACAATGTATATATATAATACATGGATCTCTGGATTTATGAACCCTCAGTCAAATGAATTATATAAATTATACTATTTCATTTTGCAAATAAATTATTTCATCTTTAATCAGTTCACTACTATAATTTGTTTAAATCAATGATTGTATTTTAAAATATAAATTAGATTTTAAAATATAGCGGACATCTGAATAACTGTAGTAGTCAGGAAATTAATTTTCCCAGATAATTCACAAAATCTTCAAAAAATCAGAATTATGACAATATACATTTAATATTAAAAAATAAATACATTACATACATACATATATTCAAATGTTCTATTATTTATTGCAAAAAGGTAACAAGAAATTTGCTTATTTGCAGCAAAGAAATTTTCAAAATATTTAATATAATATATAAATATAAAATGTTCTTTTTAATATGAAATAAATAGCATTTTTGCATAATTTTATTGTACAGTTAGTCCTTGATTTATGACCATTCATACTCACAATGGCAATGAAATACATTATTTCTATGATTGGTCAATGCAATTCAATGAGTTCAAGTCCCTGACCCAGAGATAGGATATATGGAAAGCATTTTTTTTGTGTAGTTTTGTGTTCATTATGTTTATTAAGATAATATATAGTGTCCTAAAAAACATTAATAGTGAGAAATCCATAAATTTTGGGTATTTTTGACTTTCAGCCGTTCCAACTTACGATAGTGGGGGTTTGAGAATAAATCCCATTATAAGTCAAAAACTATATGTATTTAATTTGTTTGTTGTCAGTCCATCAAAATTATTTAAACAAGCATATATTGTATAGTAGCAGTTATCAATTTGTGATCTGCAGTTCACTAGTGATTCATGATGTAGGTTATCTACAATAATAAGAATTATTATTGCCTAAAGCCTAAAATTTATCTTTTTATCAAAATTATTTATTATTTTTATTACAGGGTAACATAATTATAATGGTTAAATCACTAAATATAGCCTCTAATAACAAAAGCTGTTCTTAGTGATTTAATCATTTGAAAAATAAAGGATGAATTGAGAAGAGCATAGCAAAGCAAGAGGGAAGAGAGAAAGGATTCTGTCAAAAGTCAGTCAGGCCACTAGCAAAACAAGAACATTCTGTAATTGCATACAATACAATTGTTAAATTTTGCCCCCACCTTCATGATTGCAGTAAATATACTTAATCTGTTGAGTGCCACTATTCAAAAATTTTCCAGAAATGAACAAGTTAGCAAATGTTTAAAATAAACCTAATCAATAAGCAAAATTTAAATTGTCTTAACTCTCTTATTTTTATAAAAGAATTTTCAAATTTTTCTCAGTTATTAAATTATCTCCCTTTCTAATAGTGTAATTATTTTTATTTATTTTTTGTGGATGAAAAAATTACTATTTTTAGATAGCTAAGTGTCTTCTGGATAATAAAAGCCATGAAAATGAAGAAATTAGATCATATTTTGAATTGCAATGTATAACAAGCCAAGTACAGTGAAAACTGACTTCACGTTCACCTGTATAAGAAGACCATCTGACATGACAACCACGATTTTATGGGAACCAAATTTTTTTCCATAGAAATAGTGCTATTTGACCCTCCATAAGATGACCACTTCCTAGCATGATCATGACCATCATTTGTATAGACCAAACATAAAGTGAAACCGTCTATGACGACCATAATTTTTTAACATCACTGTAATTGACTATCTTTATTGCTTACATCAGTACCATTTTCTGTTAAACTGAAATTTCATTTAAGCCAAACCATTACAATTGAAAAAATTGCACCGTGCGAATTTTTTCCCCATCATTCATACCACAAGAATGACATAGAGCACTGAAATGACGAAATCATGGCATCATTTCTACTTTAATGCAATATCTTTTTAATATGCATGTTCCTTAGATTTGTATCTATGATATGTAATTAAATTTTGTATTAAAAACGTTAAAAATCGTAACTAGAAGGCCTATGGCGAAGTGATATAGGGAAACAGAGAAAGTGAAAACCATCAGCCACCAGATCCAGATGTTTGTGTTCTATGCAAGCATATTAATCAAATGTAATCACATACACGTATGATACTATCACTGCATTTTGGATATTGAAATATGACTAAATGGAAAGTTAATGCCTTGACTTTAGAACAGCAAATAAAAATGATTGAAGATAGTAAGAAAAGTATTTCTCAATGAGCATTAGCAGAAAAATTTTATGTGGGGAAACCACAGAAACACAAAAATAAATTCTGACTAAATGGAGAAACAACAGAAATCGCAACTTTAAGCAAATGACAACTGCAAGAAACATGTTGAAGAATTAAACTGGCATTAACAATAGAAAATAATGAAAAATTGTTGTCTCAATTAAACAATATCAAACACTGCTTTGCTGTAGAAAATATAAAAAATAAAAGTGGGATGCGATAAAGCATTATTGATAGTTTTTTCCATACTAATTAAATATGTTCTATTTTTGAATATATTATAAACTGTGTTATATATTGTAACAAAAACATATGTTTTGTTTTATTAAAGTGTAATCATTTTCTTTCATTTAAACATGATGTATTATAATTAACCTGTATAAGCCGACCATCTGTATAAATGGCTAGTTTTGATTGGAACGGATGGTGGTCGTCTTATACAGGTTCTACTGTATTACTCAAATTTTGATAAAGTTCTGTCATATATTGTATTACAAATTATCATATATTAATTACAAAATATCATAAATTCATTGAAATTTCATCATTCTAAGCACTAACTGATTGCATGACTCATTTTTTTCTTCATTTGAATAATTTTTAGATATATTTGTTAAAATCTCAAATTTATATAAAATGTTACCTATCAAAAACAGCTCTAAGTCCAATAAAAACAAATCAGCAAACATTATAATGTTTTCTGATTTGTTCTAATTGGATTACAAATAATTTCTTTAACAAATATAACTAATATCAAAAAACCATGAAGAAAGTAGGCTAAACAGAAATTTCTTGGGAAACAAGTGGTAGGAGTTTATCCAGATAACTGTTTATGTTTTGTATTTTCTTATGTTTTTGCTTAAATAGCAGTGAAAACATAATAAAAAATGGACGACTGAGAAATAATAATATCTATTTTAATAGAATTAATGGCTATTTTCATTCTATGAATAATATTCTTTCAATTTTAAACAATTTATTGCTCATATTACAAAAAAATTCATTTTTCTTGGGATTTCAAAAATTAAATTCATCTCAATATATAAATGAACAATATGAATATAATATAGAAAATCAAGAAGGAAGGCAAAAAAAGAAAATTCTACAAACGACAATCCATTCAAAACAGTTTTCATAAAAATCTTGTAAAAAATTCACATACAAAAAAATTTAGAACTATCACCAAAAATTAATATTTTCAATAAGAAATATAAAGGCAAACATATCTACAATAAATCAACAGGGGATCCAGATTCCATGTTTTTCTTTCTTTGTTTTGTTATCTCACGCCATATTTTATACATCAACAGTTTCTCCATATATTTGTCATAAGATGTGCATATATGTCAGTATCATGTGAAAGATGAAGATGGTCTACAGAGAAAAAAAGATTGAGAATAATATTTAATTTTAGGGATGATTCCTTATTAGTCAAACCATATGTCTATTAATTTTTAGTTTCTATGAAGTTTTTTACAAAATGGCAGCAGTTTGATATTTTAAAAATCAAATATCTTTGAAATTATTTGTTACATACGAATGAATCATTTTAAAGATTTATTGGAAAGGAAATTATTATAATGTTATTTATTATTTGCAAAATCTTTATTTATTTATTTTTTTTAATTCAATTTTTATTCTACTTATTATAAGTTAATTTATATAAGTAAACTCATATTTTAAGTTTTCATCAGTATTTATATTTCTTGATAATTAAAATTAATACAGTAATGTAAATATTATCATGTATAGAAAAACAGCAGCTCTGTAATTAAAAAATCATCAGAAAATGAAATCATCATTTATCTATTAAATTATATAAGCACTTTGAAAAATATTTTTAATTAATAATTGCATTCCACATCATAAATAAAATACTGTATTGTCTATTTTTCAATTCTAAAATAAATCACTTTGTAAAACTAAATTCTAAATTAATAAATGCATCAATGTGGATTAAATAATTTTTTTTCAATTTTATAAATTTTTTATGCAATTGTTGTTTGTTTATTATTTTATACAAAACAAATATATTAGGATAGTAGTTCTCAACCATAGATTTCCTTTAATATTCATTTACTTAAACATAGATTATATGATAGCAAAACTTTGGGAAAAACTGTAAGGTAAATTTTAAGGGGTTGAAACAATTAAATTTATCAGTGCCACAAATCACCTATAAAATGTTTTTCTTATCAGAAACACAAGTAGGAAAAATAAATGTTTTCATTAAATCAAATTAGAAAATTCATTTTTTATAATGAATTATGTAATTACATGACATTAAAATTTCTTAATAAAATATTGATTTTCAGCCATAACAGAAGAATGAAATTGAAAACAATACAAATTAATATTCAGTTATATCTCTGATTGTAATAATGCTCCATGAGAAACAATATAATGTACACAATGAATATTTGAAACGAGTTTTTCACATAAAAAAGAAAAATTAATGAAAGTATGTCTACATTATATTTTATTATATATATATATATAATGTACCTGTGAAATGAAATCCATTTGACATTTTCAGAAAGCACAACTCCAGATGTCATCAGTAATTGAGCAAATTCATAGGGTTCAATACCCTCTTCCTCATGCTTCTTAAACTGTATACCAGAATTTGTTAACAGATCAATTGAATCTTGGGCATACATATCTTCACTAAAATAGTGTATAAGAAAGATGTTTAGAAAATTCCTAAAATTTTAAATATTTTTATGAATCTTATTCATAGGAAAAACAATTTTTATTAGATTAGAACAGGTAAAATATAAACTTACGTCAAATTAAATTTAAAATTGAACTGCCATGTTGAATATCCACCAGAAGGCATTTTACCAGTATCATCTAAAAATGTAAGACCCAATTGAATAATCTTTAGCAGATCAACGTTACAACGTAACAGCTGATACTGATAATCGGCTGTGCTACGAAATTCTCCAATTGGTCGTGCCACAACTCCAGGAAATTCTGTGTCCTATAACAAAATAAAAATTTCTATTCAAATTCTTAAATTTTTTAAACTCAATAAAATAAAATTATATTATTAAACAATATATAACAATCTAAAATAAAATGTCTATTTTAATTACCATGGCAACGTATTGATATTCTTGGACAATTTTCCGAATAGCTTTAAACTCCTCTTCCAAGTTGAATGCCCATACATCTCTTATTCCACAAGCTTCATTACTAATCTGAGCATTGGGACTATTTTCATTACTGTTATTTCCAGGACTGGGTCCTGACAATGCTGGCATTGTAATCAGACATCAACAAAGTTCAAGATCACTTTGTCAAATTATAAACTTTCACAACCTTCTGCTTTCATAAATGATTTTCTAAACATTTGACGTCATATTTGATTTTATTACAACTAAAAATATAAACAAAATTTAATTAAAAGTTAAAAATAATATACAATTTTATTTTATATTTTTGTAAATAATAAAGACTATAAATAATCTAATTTTCATACGCCAGTGATTATAATAAATAAAACTGAAGAGCTTTTGAGTTATAGTCAATTTTCAGATTCTGAAAATTATAGAATACAAAAGCTAACTTAAAACTGTAGTAAATTAAAATAATAAAATATGAATGGTTATAGAGTTTATATTTGTGTATTGCTATTACTGGATATTTCTGAACTCTTGTCATTCAGTAATTAGTGTTTCACCCAATGATTTGAAATATATAAACTAATTAATATCTATAATTGATTTTATTTGAAATTTTCATTATTCTTTTAATATAAATCTTCTGAATTTACAAAACTTTATTTTTCAATATAATGTCTTCTTTCTAATGCAAAAAATTATTTCTTTTAATATTTTATTGATTTTTAATGAATTTTTATATAATTTAAAATCTCTCTATCAAAATTATGAAAAATGAATGTGCTACTTATTTCATTTGCAAGCAGAGGCATGAATACTATTAGCTGGGGTGATTAATTCATTGAACTTCAGGGTCATGTGATATACAGCCATAGGTATTTATACAAGCATTGCAAAGATGTAAGTCATACAGTTTCTTTAAAACTGAACTGATCAAGTTTCTTGTGCAATTTTAACATTAATCCATTTATATTGGTGACACTGAAGTCTTTGTTACAGAATAAAGCAAGTTTTGCCCTCTAGTATTAAAATTTGAATTTTTTTATAATTTAACTTTAAATGAATAATAAACTGATTTGTTTTATCTTGTCTCTGAGTTCATTTTAATCGGGAAAAACTACTGTTCTCCCATCTTTACCAATAAGTTCACGAACGCACAAGGCCTAAGCCTGTCATTCCGTTCGGTTAGTTAAGACGCCATATCCTCATGACATATTTTTATAATCTCATAGATGGACAATACCCATGACCGGCCGTCCTCTATAACTGGCGGCGGCTACTTATAGAGCTCATCACAGGCTGGCCAACACCCGTGATAGGGTCAACCGAATGGTTGAAGGATGAGGTTCAACGGTCCAGGCCTGGACCCCTCCTGAAAAATTGGAGGAGTGGGACCTGGATCATCCAGGATAGTAAACCACAGCTTTAACATGCGGCCATCCGGCCGACCAGTCATTCCGTCAGTCCGCGGATCCCACAGTTTGTTCTGTGAAGTGTTCGTTAACCGAACATGTGTTTGTTATCCGAACAATTCGTTAACCAATCACCCACTGTAATTTGAAAATTACAGAATGAAAAATAGAATTTCTAAATGATAAACCAAGAAAAACAAAAATCTGAAAAATTTTTTTCATCAATATTTTATTTATTGATTATTTTTGCTCTTGTCTCCATTAACAATATTCGTGCAAACATTCTACATCACTCAAAATTACCATGTCTAAATTAATACTAGTAGTGCCAAACAATATAGTTAATAGCTTGGATAACGATGATCATCTATTAAATACAAACTGAATACACGTAACTAGATAAAAAAAAAGATAAGAATTGAAGTCAATCTCGAAACGATTAAGAAATCATTTGGAAATATTGCTGAATTAATCGTATTTTTGTATATCATGGGAACGATTAATAAGAAAAATCAAGATAAATTAATCTATTAAAGAGAATGGCAAATAATGATTTTAATCGTGTTCTTATATAAACAGAACATCATAATTCGATTGATTTAAAATAAACATTTGAATATTTCATATTTTATAAGTTTTTGAAGAACTAATGTTCGAATAATGTTATAAATTAGCTCTTTTCTTGTATTCGATGAATTTTATTCATTCAAACTTTATTCAACATTCTCTTATCTTGTATATCTTAAATCCTTTCCTGGTTATAATTTAATAAAATATATATTTAATAATTTAAATTACAGATACAAATATATGACATATGGTTTTAATTAAATTAATAAATATCTAAATTTAGCATATGCATTTGAGAATATTGTTTAATTTGAAATATTTATAGATAAACTATAACTGATTTATTTCAGAATACAATAAATTGACTGTAGAATATAATAAAAATTGTTTTTTTTTTTGTAATGATAAAGAATATTAAGAAAATCAAAATATTATTAAAAAATATTCAAATTTTAATCACATTAATTTGAGATCTGATTCTCTTTAAAGAGAAATCCATATTGATCCCAATCAATTCATACTCAGCTCATTAATAAATAATTAATAATTAATAATTATAAATTTAAATTCAGGTTATTTTATATCTTATCAAAGACGATATTATAGTTTTTATGTACCGATATGTCCGCATTTATTAACATGAATATCGAAGAAAATTATTTCTATATTGTGTTTTTATTTCCACCTTATTTTTTCTTTCTCTAGATTTAAGAATTATCATAATTCGATATTTGATTATTAATCAGTCAATTGTAATATTCGTTGAAATTAACTGCCTAATTCAGGAACATCAAATGTTTATTTCTCTAGAACAGTCCAAATTTTAAAGAAAGTAAATTAATCTATATAAAATTTTAGATTTTATAAGTAATATAAAGCGATTCACATCTATACACACATGAATGAAAATTGATAAACGAAACACAACTAGTTTTAGGAGAATATTTTATTATTGAAAGTTATTAGAATAATGATCGGGTGACCGAATTTAACAGCTGTTCTAATCGACATCAGTACGAATATGTTAGGTCCATATATTATAATAAACTTCCACTTTAATCTAAAATTCATTTCCTCTTGTATAATTTATCATAATTTAGCATATACTCAGTATCCTTTTCACTTAAAAATTAATCGCTAATATTTGAAAAATTAAACAGAAAAATATATTACAGTATTTTAAAAATCATTTAAATTCATCATAATTATTTGAGATTAATATCTAGTTAATAAATATTTCCATTTTTCTAAATACAGTATTTCAAAATTAATATAATCATACATATCAATCATGTTGTAATTCATTCTGTTCTATTTTACAGCAACTGATCATTCAAAACACAGAATTTATGTTAATTATTTATAAAATTACAACTGTTAATCTTCATAAGGACTGTAATAATAATTAAATACTTTAATAAACTTTTCAAATATTTTCTTTTGAGAAATCATATCTAAATAATATTTTGAATTGAATTTTTATGGATCAGTTTTCTGAAAAATTTTTAATATATGAGTCGCTATAAAATGCATTTAAAATTGAAATAAAATAGTAAAATTAAAAATTATATTAGAGTTTATATCTATAGATTAAATTTTATTAATACAGAATTTAAATTCGACATCATGATTTATAGTTTTAAATTTAAATAATTTCGTAAACACGCTTATATTTTTAATTCCGAATTATGACTAATATTTTCATGCTAGATAGCCCGCAGAACTCCTTAATTATGTCCTCAACTTATGAAAGTGAATGATTCAGAAATATCAACTGATGCCAAAACTACGAATACAGACTCATATATGCAGTTGTTATACTTTTCAGATCACTCTTCCTTTTATAGTTATTTTATATATATTTTTAATTACTTTAAAAAGAAAATCGATGAGAGGATAGAAATTTATAAATGTAACTGTTTTCGAACTATTTAAGATAGGGGATTAAAATATATGTCGTCAAAATCATCTTCAATGGAATAATTGCAACGTTAAATATCATAAAAATTTATTAGATAGTTTTATAGTTATTAGAGGAAGAAAGGCTCAAAAGTTTGAAGTGCAAAATTTTAAAATAGATTAATCTACAGAATTAAGCTTCTCAGTTATATTTTAAATTTGACTCTAATGGCCTAATAGTTAAAGCTAGAACATTAATTAATGAGGCGTAGCTGTAATCTTTAATAATAGAACATTAGAACACCATTGAGAAATTTCGTGAAAAATCTATTAATAATTTAAAAATTATTAGTGAGGAGCACACAAAAAACAGAACGGTGAAATGAAGCCAATACTCTTTCAAAGATAGATTAAAAAGTATGATTTGTGCACTTTATTTTATATTATGTATCTGTTTTTAAATGATAAATATTTATAAAGACATGTATCAGGATTTATAGTAATTCAGTTTTACTGTAATTTGTTTTTATGAAATAAATTTTCAAGAATGAAACATCATTTACAATATTGGATCTATGTGCTCTTCAGAAATCAATTACTATAAGTCATAAACATATGGATCAAGGGCATAAGATTAAGTTCAAAAATATTAGCAACATATTTATTAAAATAGTTAGAAATACAATATAAAATGTATTATTTCCTTCATCCGCAATGAATTTCTTTCTTTTCCAATAATTCATTTAGTCCTATGACTCGTAAGCCTTCAAAAATAGTTTTTAATTGAGTGACAAGCCATTCTTCTTTCTTAATCAAATAGATTTCATAAGCAGAACTATGATAGATTTGTAGACCATTTCAATATTTATCTGCCAGTTTCTAGAATCATGTCATGGATTCCTTTAATGTTCTGTCTCTAAATTGCCCATTGCCTAGATTAAAGCTGACGGACGTGGTGTCGTGACGACATTAAAATTAAATTCAATTACTATTTAAAAAATCATGAGCTAATTGCATTTTTGTAAAAAAAATTCTGAAAATATTCATAAATATTATATTAAAAAATTCTGATAAATTATATTTTACTTTTTTTCTATCAAAAACCTTATTGAATTTTGATTTGCCAAGCATTTGTACATATGAAGTTCATATTAATTTTGATTATTTTCTATTTTTAAATATATTTCCATCAAATAAATTTTATAGCAAATATATTTTAATCTTTATATTTTGATGATTCTATTTTTAATGTTATATTTAATATTTATTATATAAATTACCTATAAGCAATATGTTAAAAATAAATTCCAAATTATAAGTGTATACGTAGTTTTCTCCATTATAACATTAATAAGAATGGAAAATTATAATTATAATAAATTACATATTTAATCAAGACTTGTTATGAGACCATTACGTTTATAATGAAATTATTTGATTATTTTAATAAGAAATAAAATGCAAATTTGAAAATTAATATCTAATTTTAGCAGAGACTGCTAAAATTGAAGGGTTTGGTGCAAGAACCAGTTAAGTCACAAAAAGCACATTTCGAGAATATGAATATGTATTTGGACTTACCTGGTTTTTGCATCAAATATATAAAATTTGACATACGACTTGTAAAAGAGGACGTAAATAACATGACAACAAAATATAAACCAAAATTGAATCATAAGTTATCACTGTGTTTTTATATATGATTCATACAATTACTCATTTTCAACCAAAAGTGGACTTAACTGGTTTTTGCACCAAACCCTTCAATTATAAATATCAATATATTGTAGTAAGTAATATTAATACAGTATATTAATCTCTTGATATACTCTAAGTTTTGAACTCTTCATGCAAAATTAAACACATAAATATGCTGAATTTTAAAAAAAATAGGATCTTAAAAATATTTTGTAATGTTTATTTTTTAATTTTATTCAATAGTTATCGAATTAGAGTAAGAATATATAATAAGGACTAAGTAAATTTATTATATCCAAAATTTAAAGTCTGTATTAAATTCACAAAAAGAAAAAATCTTCAACAATCACAAAAATAGGTAGAAAAAAATATGCAGTACTTAAGAAAAATGTTATTCGATTTTGTTAAAAAGTCACCAGTAGTTTCTCAATTACTGCTTAACAATCCATAGGAAGTATTTTAATGTGTTGGTGTTAAACTATTTTAATATAATAATTGAGGAACCGACGATGATTTTATTCTCCATATCAGCAAACTGATTTTCAAAAATCTGATATCTCTAACCGAATATAGATGCGAGAAATCTGCCTATCTCGAAATGGATGAAAGCCTGTTTGCAGTATCCCTGTTGCGAATGAATTCGACTTTTTAGCATTTTAAAACGTAGAAATACATATTATCAGTAGTTCTGATCCGTGAACATTTTCAAAAAATACTCTTAAACTTTCAATAAGGAACAAATCAAAATCGGGATCTATCTCGCAATTGAGAAAGAGTAAACTTTTTGGAATAAAAGATTTTGGAAATCGTCAGCTGCTAAACATATACACAATTGCATATATTAAACAAATAACAATTTTTATATAGATGATTGATAAATCTAATAAACAAATCTTTTAATAAAAACAATTGATAAAAGGTAGAAAACATTACAGTACATACATCGATGAGTACATATAAGTATAGAATTTTAACAAATTTTGATACCAGAGTACTGAACATCGTTGTAATTTTATTAATAAAAATTATAAATTTACTTAAATTATAAATTTACTTAATTATAAATTTTTATCACTTTTAGAAAAATAATTTCTTATATAAAATAAAAAATTATTTTTCTGAATCCAAAGTTGTTTCTGGTTTCAAAAAAATTCTTTAAGAGAAGAATGTGCTGTTTCTAATATACAATAAAAGCACTGCAAGGTGGAGTTACCAAATAAACATTATAATACAATACTTGAATGTTTTGCAAAGTTTACAAGGTAATCATTACCATCGTAGTATTTGTTTTCTGTGAAAACAAAATAATTTAATTTTTTCTCTTTTACTATATTTGCTGAAAATTACCGTAACTTTAGTTATACTAACAGAATCTACTCTAGATATAAATGTAGTTTAATAAACCACAAAACTATTGCATACTATATTTGAACATGATACAAATTTAATTAACAGAAAGGAAAGTATTTTTGACCCATCAATGAATTATTATATTTCATTGAATAATTATTTCTCAGAAAAAGGTGCCATTTGATTTATCAGAGAGTTTATAAACATCGAATAGTCGTACGCATTCATCACTTTTGGCAATGGACCAACCAAGATCAACGAAATTGCCATTTGATTTATCAGAGAGTGTATGAACATCGAATAGTCGTACGCATTCATCACTTTTGGCAATGGACCAACCAAGTTCAACGAATCAGCGCCATCTGCTGTTAGAAAAACCTACTAAATTTATGTCATCGGCACATGATGACATGATAATAGATCATTGACAAGCAGGCTAGATAGTTGCATAAAATGCGATTATTAATGAATTTGGACGCCTTTACATTTAAAAGACGTCCAGATTATTCATTAACAATGATATTGTACAACCATTTTTAAATATTGCAATTCATTCATAAACACTTTGCACTAATACAAATAACTGTTCTCATATTCATTATTCTTTTTGCATTTATAAAATATAGCTTCCTGAATATCCTTAATCCTAATAAAGGCAAATCATATAGCAGATAACTCTAAAATCTTTGATAAACTCATATAAAAAACTATATCATGTAATAAGATATTTTTTATTTTTTTTGCAAAAATCAGCATTCCACCATTTTAGTTTTAGATTATTTCATCGCAGAAAATATATAATGGAGTAGATAATTAGGCAAGATTTTTCACAACTGATTTAATCAATCAATTTTAATTTCCTAATCTATATTAGATATAATTTTCCATCTAAATATAAATAATAATAAATATGTGTAAAGAATTGGTATATGGTATGTTATTACAAATGAAACATGTAAATAATCTGTTTCTTAAAATTATCATTTTATTTATATTTATAGTAAATTTTTTATTAAAATTATTTTTATTAAATCAGAATTTATCGATTGAACTGTCTTGCTTCAGTAACAGTTCAATTAATATGTATTTTTCTTTTTTCCAAGATCCTTAATCTTATTTTTCAATAATCATTTCGTTATCAATGTGACCATTTATAATGATTTTTTTTTTTGTAAAAATTTATAGATTGCGTGAATATTAATGGTAAAATCATTAATCAAAATTCGAGAAATTGATTCGTCTTGATCACTTTTCTCTAACTGAAATGCATGAGTTTACGAAATAATGTAATGTTGCATATATGTTCGAGTTAATTTATTTAAATGTAAGAATGGTTTTTTTCACAAGCACAACAGATATTCGTTATCAAACATTTTGCCGAACATTTAGTTTATGAATGCGTTTCTCAACTCTTCTATGCCAATATCTCTATTCTGATGAACCGTTTTCATGTTCAAATCAGAAATAAAGATCAGCGTTAGAAATCATGTAGGAGAGAAAATGCTTCAATTAGTCTTCAATATTAAGTGAGAATAATTTAGGCAACAGAATTTGATTTAGTAATTTGTATCCTAAATGGTTATCTAAAATTTGAATATTTGAAAAACAAATATTTTGAATGGACAATAGGCTCTAGATTACAATCTTCAGGTTTTTCAGAAGTCTGAAACTTGCCAGTTGAAACCCAATTCATTTGATGGCCAGCTCCACCATACCATAGGCTGTAGAGCGTTTCACTGTTTAATAGTCCATAGTGTGCATAATATTTATTACAGTGAAATGCCCTGCAGATTAGTATCTTCCAGTGTAAAAGTAGCATTAAACAACAAAGAAAGAAACTTGATCAATTTGTAACATCAGAATTTGATAATATTCGTTAAATCATTCCAGATCATTTTCTCTTTGGGATAGATCATTTAAGGACGAATGATATATCAAAGTGTAAACATCTAAAATTTCATTCTCATCATTATAAAAATAAGAATGTCATATACACTCAAAAATATCTAACATGTAAACAAAAAGTTCCAGAAATAACTTAAATTGCTTATTTTCTAAAGGTATCATTCATTTTTCATTTATTTAGCATATTTAATTTCATTTATTTTTTCGTCCATTAGTTTTATGTTTCTAATTTTACCAGCATAAATGTTACAATGACGTCACGTTGTAGAGATGATGACAACATAATGATTTCATGCATTGTTTCATCATCATAACGTTATAAATCATCGAATTTTGTGACATCACAGTCCATTTATTGTGATAGATATTGAGATAGAGGCGCTTTGTTAAGAAATCAGGTAAGACATGTTATTCCTACACAGCTAATTCTTAGCACCATCTATTTACACTATTATAAACTAAAATTGTAATAAAAATAAAATTCTATTCTGCAGGATACGGTGTCGAAATGTCCTTTAATCGCAAAACATCACTACCAAATTTCATGAAAATCTGTTAATTAGTTTAAAAGTAGTTAGTGGGGGACACACAACAGTCAGGCATAAACAAATATGTCTCCATTTCCTTCGGAAAGTAGGCTTAAAGTTTTATTAGCTAACAAACAATGTTAAGAAATTAATATTTATTACAGTTTATGATGAGGCTACTTAACTGATGTTATTTCTTTACTTTCTTAAAATTAGTAACCAATTATTCGTATATAAATTGTAACAAATATCCTACTTTTTTCAGTATTTTGGCTTATTTTTTATATATTCTTATATTTTTGATTATATATATCATCTACTTTTTAGAGAAAATATATTGTCTTTCTCATTTTATTGAGAATACATTAATATTTCATTAAATAGCTCTCTATTTTTGACACGATTGAATCGAAATTTTAGAAACATTAAATAAGAAACATTTAATACATAAATCTAGTCGAAATGAATTGAGAATCAATCTGTTGGAGAATTCACAATGAAAAGACTTCTATTTCCTTCTTTTTGGCCTAAAATTTTGGGCTGAAATTTTCAAATGTCTTAACTAACTTAACGAACATCTACATTTCAGATTTGGTCGAAATCAATAAAATGATGCAATATATAAAGACATTTACAGAGAAAAAAATCCCTCTTCAAACTTCTTCATTTTAGCTCAATTGTACAATTTGTGTTTGGAAACTTTAAATGTGCTAGAAGATACTTTTATTTTCAATTTGGTCAAAAATAATTGAACAATTATTTATAAAGAAGAGATCTATATATCCCTAATTTATTTTGATTCGTTTGTATTGAAATTTTCAAGAAAAGTTCAAGTAATCCATGAAATATCTAAAACCTAAATTCCATCGAATCAAATCAACTTCAGATGAGAAGGAGGAAAAGTTTTCTGCTGATTTTTGCTATTTTCAAACTGTTCTTTTCTTAATTAGATTTGAAGTTTGAAATTTGATAATTTGTGTCTAATTGAATTTTTTTCGGATGTGAATATTAGATTAATAATATTTATCTTACAACGAAAGTTGCAATAAGTTAAATTTCAACCAAATTAAGATATTCAATGATTATTATTATACATAGTTTAGTCATTAGCTCACTACCATACCTCTTGACTTGATATGACTTCAAGAAATTTGATTAGGAAAAAGTGACTTCAATATTGCAAATTGTTTAGAAAATTCATTTAAGGTGAAATAACATCTTAGATAAAATTATTTATAATGGTATTTTCATTGAATGGATACATTAATAACTAAAATAGTGATGTAAATTCTCATAGGTTTTATGAAAGGCCCTTTAAATTCCTCATTAATCTAATTAAGGTGTAGTTTATCTCGGTAAAGAATAAAAGATTTCTCTTTATCAGTAGAAGATTGCAGTCCTCTGCTCTTAAATCTATCACCATCAGATTTCTATCTTGAAGTTTCTCAAAGAAGAAATGTACAAAAACAACCCGCATACATTAACAGAATTCAAACAAAATATTGTTATGTGCATTTCAAATGTAGCCGCAGTTACTTTTCATTGTGTTTTCATCAAACAGAAAGAAAAGAATAAATTTATATACATCGCTAAACTTTTATGTACATTTTCAACACTTAATCGATAATTGCTGTTTGCTTTCAGTTTCAATCTGTAATATTTGTTTACTTTTTACAATATATCATCAATTTATTGCATGACTTCGATCAACATGTAAACAGGAAATCAGATTATCATTAACTATGACGCATCATTTTATTTTATTAACGATAAAGGTATCCATTCTTACAGATTCAGGAAAATAACAGCGAACATATATTAATAATTTTTTTAATTTATGGATGAAAATTTATATATACAAACAAACACATATAATTTGCAATACATTATTGTCATAATTCGAAGAAAAATGAGTATTTTCTAATTGGTTTTCCTTAGTAAATGACGTCAAAATATTTATAATAAAGGAAAAGCTATGATTAGATAGGAAAAAAATGATATATACCTCCCTTTCTGTTAGAATGAAAGGGAAGTTATAATCGAGAACATAGATCAATATGATTCAAGTATCCGTACAGTGACATTAGAAACTGACTTAAAGACCGTTATATCTGATCATCTATAGTAGAGAACGGACTTTGTATATTTTTCCAAACAAATATGGATCACAATGATGGAGCCGTCTGACTGAAAATTTATTTTTGTTTTATGCTAACAATAACATAAAAAGTTATTCTAAACGATTTCATAAATTATGGCTTTGGCTCAGATTACATATTCAATTGTGTAGAAAAGTCTGTATCTGTTGATATCCATAAATATATG
This sequence comes from Olivierus martensii, assembly GCA_000484575.1. NCBI lineage: Eukaryota > Metazoa > Arthropoda > Arachnida > Scorpiones > Buthidae > Olivierus > Olivierus martensii. The sequence continues at coordinate 37,418 of AYEL01072554.1, forward strand.
GTTGCTGATATGCATTGATAGGCTACAAATATTTCAATTTATGATAAGTTTAGAGTGTAAAATAAAATGTCAACATTAAAATATTTTATGGTATTACACAATTTTAAATTTCATTGAACAAATGTTGTTGTTTATCTCCACATAACATTTATCTTTGTTTCTTCCACCATTAAATTCTTGCGATGAGTCTCTTCTTGAGTTATGCTCTGCTAACAGAAAAATACATTAAGAAATTGTATTTTTCTTAAAATATAAAGTGAAGTAATAAATTTATATGAATAAAAAATAATCTTTTTAGGTGTATGTTCAAAAATTATTAATGGCTTATTAAAATTCTTTTTAATACTTAAAAAATTCATGTATACCTTTCGGATTGTTTATTGTTGATAACTATATAATAAATTATTATAGATATTAATTTTTATACCGAATTTATTATCTGATTCAAATAAAGAAAGTCAATTTCGACTGAAAAAACAAAAAGATTTTTTTTAATGGATGCTTAATAATCAATAAAATGCATCTGTCATCGCATTTGATATTCTTATATAATATTTCGATATTTTTGTCGAATATATCAATGTATTTCTATAGTCTGGTTTAGAAAATCGTACAAAATTGTTCAAGTATGTAATACAATATGTAATACAACGGATTTCAGATGTGAATAAGTAAAACAAAAAACACGAAAATTCTAGAAGAGATAAAACATATCCGCCATAATACAAATTAAAAAATATATATTGTATATATAATCGATTATTTATATAATAAAAAATACATTTAAATATTTATGCATGTCTGATTTAGTCGACAGTCGCCAAAACATTCAAAAACAACCCATTTTATAATGCTAGAGCATTTCAAAATGTAATAAAGCGTAAAATGTAGATTTTTAACAAATTTCGAAGTTAATTTTAAAGACCGTAAATATTTCAAAGTTTGGAGATATAATTAAATTTAAATTATGTCGAGTAACTCATGATTAAAAGATGTGGCCCAAATCGGTTTTATGTTAATTCTGTCAAGACACTTGCCTGGCACACGTCTTTCCGATTCGTATATATATATCAAGTACTTCAAGTGGTTTTGCATGTAACACTTCATTAGAGTTTCTAATCTCAAGGTATTCGACCTTTAATATATTCTCCAATATACTAAATAACAGAAAATTCGTGACGTAAATCACTGTTAAATTCATTTTTTCTCTTTGAAAAATGTAAGTTTAGTGTATATTTTTTTTAATATTTATTCGACTCGGGATAAATAATTTTTTTGTATTTCGTTACCAATTTATGGTAGATAAATAATATAAATTTTTAAGTTAAAAATATACATATAGTGTATGTTCAAAAATCGATTAATAATACAAAAACTTTCGGATAAGTGCATTTAAGATAAAAGTCTTCAGTTGAGAGTTGAAAATGTAAACAGTGGAGTTACCGGTATCGACAGTTGGGTAACGTTGATGAGCATGCACCGAATGGAGTAGAGGCTGCGTTGGTGTGCCTGAGAGTCAGTACGAATGCGAACACCTTCGCGACAGGAACGTAGACAGTGGCTTCCTCGCAACCCCAGAGTGATCTGCTGTTAGGTGGACTGCAGCATACAATGCCAACAACGTAAGTACACACTGTAATCCTTATCTCTCTCCAGTAATCGAATGTATGCTAAAAAAGACGTCCCTCTTTTTTTTAGTGGTTATCGTGTGGGTGAATGTCCAATGCATGTTAAGCGCCGGAACTTATATATCATTTTTTTATATTAATTCTAACACTCGATTACTTAATTAAAAACGCTTTAATTTATTTAAGAGAAAAGAAAAGCATTTTTAAAAATTTATATATGCGTGTACTATATATGTTAATGTGTTTACTAGAAGAATATTATCATTGCACTTAATATAAATGTTGCTTTATTACTGAGATTCATTTAATGGTTTTCCACATCATTGACGTCATTTATACGTTTAAAGATCGTTAATGTGTTTCGTATGCAATAATCTTCCTATTTGTTATATATTAGAACATTTCCAAGTAGAAAATTTTAATTTCGGCTTATTTTTATGTAAATTTGTTTAAATTATTTTTAATCGCATTAAATTATTAAATTTATATTATGTATTTTCTTAAAGACTTATTAAAACTTGTTACTTTAAAAAATTCTTGTTAACGTTTAAATGGTATCGTTAATAAGATAAAATAATTTTTTTCTGCATTGAATATCATTTTTAGTAATATTTTAAACATTATAATCGAAAAAGGAATTAAATTTTTAATAAGAAAAAATTTGTCAGATTCATAAACGATGATAAAGCCATAGAAAAAAATTATTAGCGTGAGAATGCGAAAATTCAAATCCTCTTCGCGATGTCGTCTAACGATGATTAACTTATTGCAATGTTTAGAATTATTAGTTAAAATTATTAAAAATGACACAACAAACAAGAAAAATTTACGTAAATATATAATATTTTAAATAATTTAATTTTAAAATGAACGACGCGTGTTAAAATATTCAATCATTTATTGCATCCATAATTTGTTTGGTATAACTTGATGTTTATGACATTATTTATTTATACCAAGTAACGATCTTATAAAATTTATCTTAATAAAAATTTCAAAAGTGATTTATTTACCGGTTAACTTGATTATTAAATGTCAAAATTATTACGAAAAATCAGGCTATAAAAGTAAATCTTTGCGCTAAAGTATTTATTAGTTCAACGAACTCAATCTTTTTACTGTAAGCATTGTGAAGAAAATTTTTATTGAGTATCAATAAAAATTTCTTAATAAAATTTTAACCGAATTTCCTATAATAATATTTTATATAATATATAAATTTATTTTATTCGAAAACATGGCTATGACTTTTAGCTTAAATCGTCGATGTCTGTTTTTATTAATGACAGACATTACTGTGAAAATTTTCTCGTCTCTTAAAAATTCAAAATTATTAATACAGTTACATACTATATAAAGTGGCGGCGATGAATTATCAAAACAATGATGATCATCATATATAATTAAGGTGTGACGTCACTGTTTCTGCACACGTGCAATCTCCCGGATGTGGAAGTGCCGCCATTACTATTTTCTCTGGATGGGAATCTTTAATCGAGATTTTAGAAACGTAAATCCCAATCTCGTTATAAGTTTTGTTTCAAATGATCCACAGTTTGATATTTGATCTTCTTTTTCATATCTGACTTCAATTTCTGGTTTTTCTATCGAAAAATATTGGCCGTTCCCCGGCCCGAGGGTGAAATTGGCATTCGGAGCCGAGGAGACATAAAACATAACATTTAATGGCTGACCAACGACAAGCTGTAGGTAGTAGACGAAAAGGAGAGTATATCAAAGCGTAGCTAACAATTTACAAAGTAATTAAGAAATATTTGGAAAGCACCATTAAACATAGGCGTTGGTACCACCAATACAGCATCGGCGCAAAATATAGTGCAGTGTTATGTATACATTAGCTTAGCTTTAAAATTTTTTAAAAAATAGTAAAAAAAAAATAAAAATTAAAAAAAAAAACGAAATTCGATAACAATACTCGAAATGCAACAATGATAAGAATATCTTTTCGGAAAATCAATTGTCGGTGGAAAATTGGTGAAAATGTACGAAAAGCCATACAGAAGACGATTTTTCTGAATTCGAGGATGTTCTGGTTAGCAATTTATCTTTTTGAATTACGTTTATAGCTAACCGGGGTCTTCAAAGCTTAGAAAAATTAAAACTGTAATTATAACGAAATTGCGTTTATTCGAAAACATGGCTATGACTTTAAGCTTAAATCGTCGATGTCTGTTTTTATTAATGACAGACATTACTGTGAAAATTTTCTCGCTGTTAGCCGAAGGTGGATTTTTAATTTACTACTCTGTTTTATTTTATTATGTAAAATTTTTATTTAATACGTGTTTCGATATTTAAGTTTTCATTTATCCATAATTAATTTAATTAAACATCGATCATTCTCTTTCGAGTTTCCTTTTCTACCAGTATAACTACACACGTGTCAAATTCTTTAGATTATTTGTCATATAAAACAAATTCTTTTTATAAGAATAAATTTTGTTTTCCTAACATTAATTATCTATTCATTTAAAAAAAGAATACATTTTGGGAGAGAACGGCTCAAAACCAAATGCATTCCATGTCTAAGATACGAAGGATCGTAGAAAATTAAGATTTTAATAAAAATGATGTTTCTATATCAGATTATCAATAAGATTCCATCCCCCTAGGCGGCGATCCAGACCCAAAGCCGCCAATGTGGACGAGAACTCAATGGTGGATAAGCATGTTTTACCCCGGTCATCCCCCTAGGCGGCGATCCCGACCCAAAGCCGCCAATGTGGCCGAGAAACCCATTGGTGGGATAAGCTTGTTTTACCCCGTCCATCCCCTAGGCGGCGATCCCGACCCAAAGCCGCCAATGTAGCCAGGAACCCAATGGAGGTATAAGCTTCTTTTACCCAGCTCATCCCCCTAGGCGGCGATCCCGACACAAAGCCGCCAATGTGGCCGAGAACCTATTGGTGGGATAAGCTTGTTTTACCCCGGCCATCCCCCTAGGCGGCGATCCCGACCCGACGCCGCCAATGTGGCCAGGAACCCAATAGTGAGATAAGCTTGTTTTACCCCGGCCATCCGCCTAGGCGGCAATACGGACCCAAAGCCTCCAATGTGACCGAGATCCCAATTTTGGTAATCTTTGTTATTCCATTGTCGCCTATCGATGCCGATATGAATTTTTGAAAATAGGTCGAATAAATTTTAATAGACTTGTTTTACCCCGGCCATCCCCTAGGCGGTGATCCCAACCCAACGCCGCCAATGTGGCCAGGAACCCAATAGTGAGATAAGCTTGCCCTGGCCATCCGCCTAGGCGGCAATACCGACCCAAAGCCGCCAATGTGACCGAGAACCCAATTTTGGTAATCTTTGTTATTTCATTGTCGCCTATCGATGCCGATATGAATTTTTGAAAATAGGTCGAATAAATTTTAATATATATATATTAATTTTTGTATTATCTAATATCTTGTAATGTATAAAATATTAATTTTTTATATTATTTTCTTTTTAGTCCTGTATTATATATATTTACCTGTTAGCTTTATTTTTTGTTTATGTTTTGATACGCTAATTTATTTGTAAGTTATCATGATGACAGAAAATCTAATTCAAATATATTTTTATTTCATTTTGGAATGGAATTGTCAATAAAATGAATAGAAAAGATATTTCCTTGTATGATATTTTCTTGCATGAATAGAAAAGATATTTTTTTTGTATAATCATGAAATCTTGATAATGAAAACTCTAACTTTTAAACCTAATTAACTTGCCAAATTCCACTCAAATAGAGTACAAGAAAAATGTAATTATGAGTATAAATATGGTTTGAACCATTTTAAATATTAACCATCAACTATATTTCAAATTTTTATATCATCAAGTTGATAAAAATTTTAAATGAAGAAAAATTTATTTTTACATAATTACTATCAAAAATAAAGATATATCGATTTATATGGCATTAGTACACAATATTCTTTGGATTAAATTTTACATAAACACTATTAAATCAATAATCATTGAAATATTAAAGCATCTTAATGAGATATTTTATACTACCTGTAATATTCTAATGCAGATATTGAAACAAATTGAAATAATGTTCCTTTTAATTTCAGTTATCATCAAAAATATTTTTCTTCTGTTCTATATGAAGGCATGAAGCATAGAATAATGATTATGTTATTTAATAGCTATTCTAATCAATAATTGATTTATATTCAAATATTTAAAAGATTGAATTGTTTAGATTTTGAAAATTATAGTTCATCTAATATAATTGCATATGATATTTATTATATAATCCTACATTATTAAAAATAGATACAAAAAATAAAATGATAAAAAATTAATTAAACATAAATGACAACATAATTCAGATATATTTTTAAGAAAATAAATAAAAGTGAATATATAATTTAAAATTAATGCATATTGCATATGATATTTATTATATAATCCTACATTATTAAAAATAGACACAAAAAATAAAATGATAAAAAATTAATTAAACATAAATGATAACATAATTCAGATATATTTTTAAGAAAATAAATAAAAGTGAATATATAATTTAAAATTCTATTTGCAATTCACTTGTTAAATTTGGAATGATTTCTTTTATAACACTCTCCATTCTTTTCCAAAAATTCTTAATTCTTTATTCTTCTTCTATAAATAGAAGAATTTCTAATTCTATTAGCACCGAATTGAAATCTTTTTAACTTTTTTTAGTTTGGTTTTTCATTTAAAATAAAATCTCCAAAAATTCTTAATTCTTTATTCTTCCTCTATAAATAGAAGAATTTCTAATTCTATCAGCACCGAATTGAAATCTTTTTAACTTTTTTTAGTTTGGTTTTTCATTTAAAATAAAATTTATTTCATATTACATATAAAAATCCTATTGAAAATTTTTAATATCTTACACTGAAGTTTTGTTGCAAGAAAACAGAGCCAAAATTTACATTTATAACATTATATTATTCCTATATCAATATTTAATATAATAATAATATAATTACACTATAAATTTTCCCTTTCTGGCAATTGCTTATGTGCAAGATAAAGAAAACCAATACTAGACAATGCACTAACCAAAAATATAACATCAAACCATCGATGATAGAAATTGAACTGTAGCTCACCTAATACTTCAGTAATAATTGATCTAATAGGGAAAAAAGCATTTATTCTTTAGAAGTTTTAAAAATGAAAAAATAATAAACATAAAATACAGATATTTAATAATATGTGCAATTACCAGAAAGGGAAAATTTATAGTGGATATAGTGAAAATTTATGTGCAATTGCCAGAAAGGGAAAATTCAAATCCGGTACACCTCCAATTTTTCAGGCCCTCCTGAAAAATTGGAGGTGTACCGGATTTGAACCCGGATCTCCAGAGGATCCGGGTTCAAATCCGGCTACACCTCCAATTTTCTCTAGATTAAGTAGATTTACCACTCTGATGTCACGTAAACTACGCGCCATCAACCATACGGTTGAAGATCGGAAGAGCGTCGTGTAGGGAAAGAGTGTAGATCTCGGTGGTCGCCGTATAATAATTACAAAAAACTTGCCTATATTCTGGTGGCATATTCATTCTTATTAATAGCACTGATGAAACAAAATACATTCCCTAAAAAATAAAATTTAGAAAATAACTGAACTGTAGACTCGCTTATAAATGGACTAATATGGGGAATGGAAGTCTGACTGATAATGCTGATTGTCCAATACATCTTATATATAATAAAAATAGGCTGAAAAAGTCAACAAAGACACAATACAATATTGTATAAATTATATTAATACACACACATAATATACAGATATAATTAACACTGAAGTGAATTAAATAAATGATGATTACAGAGAAAATGTTTTAACTTTAAATATTCTATTGCAGATAAAATTTTTCAAACCAACAGATTTCTTCTATTTTCAAAATCTATATATAAGATGCCATTAATAAAAAGGTTTATAATATTTGTAAATAATAATGTATAGAATATACAGTCAAACCTCAATAAGACACAAATATCCATTTGGGGACAATTTTGACAGTTTATTGAAAACATGTGTGGTATAGAAATGAAAATGAATTCCAAATTTATTAAATTTAATAAAATACAGTACAGTTATATTTAGCATCCAAACTTAACATTTCTAAAAAACTGTATACTTTACAGTATAGCATACAAACTGTATATATACAATACTATATAGAAAACTGTGAGAAAGTTTTTGGAAAGCAAATGGACATAACGGATGGCTGGTGCATTTCTAATAACAGAGGTGCCTTTTGTGAGTGTTGCAGAGCATGGTGAAACATTAACAAGACTTTGCATCACGTGACTAGTCATTATGGAAATAATCTGCTTCTTACGATCTTAAATTTTCTACAATCTAGATGTGAACTAAAAGAGACACATGATTAACCGTTAACGCCATCTCTTTGACCCACTGGTTACAAATGAATCCCAAGAGCTTTTAATATGTACAATATTGATGAACTTCAAGTCACCTTACAGGTCTCTGGCGGATTAACGAGGACAAATACAATACCAAAAGGAATACAGTTGATTCTGCTTAATTGGAACACATTGGGACTAATTCACTTTGGCCCAATTGTGACTGCCCCAATTAAACAAACTAATAATAAATTCTAAAGTAAAATATGTAATATGTAGGTAAATAAATAAGTAGGTAAAAAAATAATATTAGTGTACCTATTTTAATGTTTATTATATCAAAAAAAATAATAATTAGGTATCTATTTTAATGCTTTATTAAAATAGGTACCTCTAATAATTAGGTACCTATTTTAATGATTTATTAAAATAGGTATCCTAATGTAGGTTTTTAGCAATCTCCTCTGACTTTGCCTTCAACAGTGGGCCACTGATATTCATGTCTTGCCTGCTATAGAAATCCATTGATCTAATGTTTCTTAAACTTCTATATCCTTTCCATCATGCTTTCTTTTGGATGTTCCTGGAATTTTTTTCTGTAATGCCCATTCCTCACACAGTTGATTTTCTTGTTGTAGGAGACGCACTATGGTAGATTTTGGTACACCAATTATATCAGCCAGTCTACAATGTAGTGTGTGTTGTATTAAATGGCTGGCTTTCAATTTTATCCAGCAAAAGTAATTTTAATAAAAATTGTAAAATCATTTCTTGGAATCTTGGCAAAGATTTAAAAATTTTAAATAAAATCAACACTGTAAATGAATATTGTTAGGTATAGTACAGTATATAGTAATGGTAGAATCTTAATCAAGCAGACACACAGTTGCTAGATGCACGACAATAGATAACTAATTCACATCACACTAATATTGCCAAATAATAGCTACATAGTGGTGACACACTTTCAAAAAATCCCTAATATATATCAAGAATTGCTAAATTCCTTTTCTGATATTGTCCCAATTAAGCAAAAAGTTATCCCAATTAAGTGTTTAAATTATGTATTAGTTTATTAAATTGGTTTCCGTTCTTTGAGATTTGGCCCAATTAAGTGGCTGCCCCAATTAAGCGGAATCAACTGTATTTCTTTACATGTTTCTATTGGTAGACGATGGATGGCATCTTATCGGGGTTTGCCTATTCCATTAACATAAGAAAGATCCATTCCACCAAATTTCTTGGCAGTCAGCGAGGGTGGCAGCTTAATGGGGTGCATGTTATCAGGATTTGACTGTATTAATGTTTTTATATATAAAATATAACAATTTAGTATACAGTCCTTGACTTATGACTGCCTCAAGTTACAAATACTTGTACTTATGACAGCAATGTCATTGATAAATTCTGTGATTGGTCAATGAAACTGACAATAGATTTGAATCCCTGATTTTATCATGATAAAATGATGTGTAATAATAAAATATTGATAATATGCAATCCATATATTTTGGGCATTTCTAACTTATGATGGCAGGCTTCAAACAAAACTTTGTCATAAGTCAAGGACTAGCTTTATTAGTTTATTATCTATATATTGATATATTATAAATCTGAAATACCTGGGCACGTATGTGCGCTTATAACCCCAGAACGGCTAAATGGATTTTTATGAAACAACTTTTGTTTGTTAGAGAATTTATGCAAAAAAATTTACAGACAGATATTGATTATTAGAAATTGATTTTATATATTGTAATTGGCGTAAATTACTTCATAACAGTTAAAGATGGAAGATCAATGCTATTTGAGCAACCTCATTGGGTTACAATGATCATGCGGCATGTTAGCTGGCCAATATCATTAGATTACTATGATCATGTCTTTAGTTAATGAGCACATTGGATCATAATAGACATGTGATTCTTGTGTGAAGCCCGCAGGAGGCTCGCACGGCCCGCAGGCCCGAGGACGAAGGCGTTGGCCTAAAGAGCGGTGAGAGACGCGCGATTGATTGGAAAAGAATTGCAAGTAGCGATATCTTCAATGACACACCAATTTGAGAGAATTTGTGCTGAAAACAAACCCATCCATCGCATAATTACATATTATGATGTATTAAACATGTATTCCATTTTTCGTTTTTTTGTAAGATTTTAATTGTATTAAAAATTATTACACTATAATAAATATATATATTTTTATGTATAGAAACTTTATATAAAATATGATATATTGTTTTGTAATATTAAATTGTTAAATAGAAAGTCTTTATAAAATTAGACTGTTATGAAAATGAGGGGCATACCAATTTTTTTTTTTTTTAATGAAAAAAGGGAGCGCTGACACAAAAAGTTTGGAACTCCTGATTTAAGAGATTATTCTAAACAAACAAAAACACAAATATACATATCGTCGAAAGTACAAGATTTTATTTATACGTTATAAACAAACTATTACGTTTTTGTTTTTTAACAGGAATGAAAGAAATATCTTTGTCTTATTATATTATTGGTTTAATTGATGCTATCATCTATTTACATTTTTAATAATTAAAAATGTATTGTATTTTTTTGTAATAAAGTATTTCGTAAATGCCTTTTGATGAGCATGAATAATCTAAAATTAAAATGTTCTCATATTAGAGGGGCTTCTTAAAAGTTATAGCTTGGAGTCACAGCCATCTTAAATCCAGCTTGGTCAGATATATCCTTACTTACTAACGCAGCTTCTTATATTGGAATAGATAACTAGATTAGTCATTTCCGTGAGCTCTCGAAACACTCTGTAGTTCTTTGGCGATGAAATTTTAATCATTTGCATAAAAGGCATTTGTATATCAAATTTCACAGTTCTTGCTCTATTTTTTAGTGATACGTCGGTTTTTTGCAACAGAGAATTTGTGATTGATTTATTGAACAAGGAATAGAAATATTTATACGGTTGATCTCCACTTACCACACTGGCAAAAATTTCAGATCTAAATTACTTAGTTCACAGTAGTCTAATTTCGATCAATTTTTTTTGTCTGATTCGTCCTGAGATCTTTATGACTACGGCAAAAAATTTACTTATTCCATTATTTTCATATATTTGATAATACGCATTTGTAAACTGGTAAAATGTAAGCCTACAGCCGAAACCGTTTGTTCAATGTTGTTGAGATTGTCTTAAGAAGTTAAACAAAATAGAGTCTATCGTCAAATTTTGAATATCTTCATGTGTTATTGAGATATTTGCATATTTATCGAACCAATGAAGTTTTCTGCAAAGTTTTATCATACTTTTGAATCCTGTGTCCTCAAAACTTTTGCAATGTTGATAAAAACATGGTCCATGGACCGGAAAGCGGATTTTACGACACCTTATCAGATTTTACTGGTTTGAACTCTATCGGCAACGACTGTTGAGCTAGACACTAAATTACCACGACACGTCATGCAGTGGCGGAACTACAATGCGCTCGACCCCGCAAATGCAGTGGGCCTAGAATTATACAGGGCCCAAGTCCTCTGTTTGTAATTTTTTTAAATTAACTACACAATACAATAAAAATTAAATGCACCACGAAACGAGTGAAACATTCATTGAATCAGAGCAGTGCTGAGGTAGGAGCAGTGGCCAAAAATATGAAAATAAAAGATGTGATTACAGATTTTGCAGATCTAGAATCCAGGAGGAAGAATTTTAAATATATTTTCTTTTGATAATTTTCAATTGTGTTTTAAATGACGCACTTTTGTTCTTTTTTGTTATTTTATAATAAAAATATCTAGATAAAATTTTTTTTGTGGTATAGACCCGAATACTATTTTGCGGGAGGGCCAAAAATTTTAAGTTCTGCCGCTGGCGTCATGTTACTTCACCTTGTCGCTTATAACTCAGCAGCCACTTGAATGGACGCTTCGGACATAGTGTATTCATTATACATGCTTTGAAATTCCCTTCAAATTAAATATTTATTGAAATTCTCCAGTTGAGACGATGCTGAGATACATGCATTTATTTGGTCAAAAATTGAAAACTTTCCAATCTGATATGTTGTTAGCCAAGCTTTGCTCAATGGATATTGCACTGATAAGTTTTCAAGGATATTTTCTAGAATCGGTATTTTTATTTTGCGATATTTATTTCGGTTAATGAAAGATGCACATTTTTGTGACAATGAAAAAAAGTTTTTTTCAAGAACAAGAAATTTCACTTATATCACGAGTTTTAGCATCGAAAACGCTCTTAGGATATGTATTATATATGTTTTTGCCGAAAATCTTACAGTAGCCACGTAATTTGCATTAAAGTTATTTTTAAGAAATGACAAAACTTATATAGAAACGAAACTAATGGTCTAATTAAATTCGGGTTTTTTCAAGAATTCAGCATCAAAAGTTGTGGAAACTGGTAAATTTTCATTTATCTTAAAACAGTTTTCGATTTACATTTGTTGTAATTAATCGATTTTTAATAATTATGTAAGTTTTTCAATATAATTTATGTCTGGATGCTTTGCTTTGTAAGCCGTTTTTCTTCACGAATAATTAATATTTTGCAGACAGTTAAAGCAAAACATTGATCAATTTTACAAACAAAATAATTGTAGGCCATTTTTGAAATTTTTAATTTGCACTTCGTGCAAATCAAAAAAGGAATAGGACTAGCTTATTCAAAAATACTCTCAAGCAAAAAGGAGAATACTGTAAAAATTGGGTCGGAAAAACATATTCTGCGCTATGTTTTTTTTTTTTTCCAAAAATACCATAAATCACAGACAGGTATAGCAAAACTAACACCAGCAATATAATTAATACATTATATTTGTTTCTCTGATACACAGCATTACTTATCTCCAACTTTTACATCTTTAGGTACTTTTTCCACGAAAATATATTATTGTTTTTTTCTCAAGAGCATTTTTCAATAAGCTAATTAAAATATAGAGAACCTGTAATATTACTATTTTAATAGATATGAAATAATTTTATTTTTTTATTTTACTCATATTTGTGCCTTTCTGTAATGGCGTTTGGACAAATGCCCTGTTTGTCCCGCCCTAGATACTGCTCTGATCACGCCAAATCTTCAAGGTAATCATAAATAAAATTGTTCAATTCTAACTTTTTAGTTTTAATTGAATAAATCATATAAGTAATTTATAGCAGCATTCAATTTTCTTGAAGAGTTCAGAAATAAATTTATATTTTCTAATATTGTATACTGTATACAGGAATCCCTTGATTAGTGCGGGTTTGAATAAACGGTTTTGATTAGTGCGCAAAAAAAAATTTGAGACTATCCCTTAATATATGAGGTGCGAAATTTGATTAGTGCGCTTCAACAAAAGTGTGACCCTTTTTTTTTTTTTGCAAACCATCTGAAGCGTTGGCAACTGAATCTGGAGATTGTTATCTACATATTTAGATCACTGCAATAAATTTATTTATTTAATTCTGTTAATATTACGACTTTCATCATCTAATTGTTATATTTTAAATTCGTTCGTAATTTTATTTATTAATAAATTTAGCGTGAATGTCAACTATCTAATAATATCCATTACAATATTATCTAGCCGGCCTTGCCTTCAGTTCCTCTCCAGTACTCGATGTCTACGGACGTGCAATTATTTTTTAGAAAATTTATGCAGTTTTGAAAAAATAATTTTTTATTTGTGAAAAATAAATTTTAATTCTTACTATAAAATTTTAAATACCTAACCACTATACATATTCCTCAATGATTTAAAGTACATGTAATGCAATGTAGAAACGTTTTGAGAGAGAAAAAATACATGTTTATAATTTTGATATTTTCCAGGGATTCATTATCAGTCGATTCTCATTATTCGCAATAGTTACGTTTTGTAAATTCTTCGCGAATATTGAATTAGCGAATACTGAACCATTGTGTCTATGAGAAATATAGGGTTAGGTTCCTGCGAACCTTTCTTCCCAATATTTTCAGATAGTTACGTTTTGTAAATTCTTCGCGAATACTGAATCATTGTGTCTATGAGAAATATAGGGTTAGGTTCCTGCGAACCTTTCTTCCCAATATTTTCATCCTTGGTTTATGTTTTTTTCTGTTTAAAGATATCTTATTTAATTTGTATTACAGTACTTACAAATAATTACAATATATGCAGTGTAAAAATGCAATATATTGTCCGTCCACGAAAGCCGCGCCTAGCTAAGGTGGATGAGTCCAAACGCAAAAGGGAGAGTCGCAGCCGGTATAATAACGGATGGGAATGGTTTCGTTTTCGGTTTCGATTTTCTTTTTCTAGTATTTGTCATCTTAATATTTTCGCTTACCTTTTTCTATTTGTGATGGCTAGCACAAGTATATATGCAGTGTAAAAATGCAATATATTGTCCGTCCACGAAAGCCGCGCCTAGCTAAGGTGGATGAGTCCAAACGCGAAAGGAAAATCGAGCCGGTATAATAACGGATTGGAATGGTTTCGTTTTCGGTTTCGATTTTCTTTTTTAGTATTTGTCATCTTAATATTTTCGCTTACCTTTTTCTATTTGTGATGGCTAGCACAAGTCGCAACAAAGCCTTTCGAAGTGGGACGCGAAGCTGTCATCTCTATTTTGTCACTGGACTCGTTCAGTTAGCGCACGCGTACTTGCGTCGATGGTCGCGGCTAAGCTGGATGGACAGTACTATAAAATCCTAATTGAATACAAAATACAACTTACAGTATGACAGTATAATATTATAATCACAGTAATCTTTATTTAATTTTTTAAAACACTATGTAGTAAATAAAATATTATTTTTGATGGGTAGTTGTTTGATGTTGCAGGATGTTTGATGCGGCAGCTGACACATTGTCTTTCTGAACTGCATTGAAAAACGGTGTCAATCTTGTCTGCGTCGCTTTTTGCCTCATATTTTCTAAAATCTCGGCGTAAGGAGCAAATGCACAGAAAGTTAGGCGCCTAAATTTGAGGCTGCGTTCGAGCATAGAGTCAAATTCTTCTGTGAGACCTCTGGATGATATGAACAGGCTTTATGGCTTACTTGCGGTCTATGGAGTCAGCAAGGATAGGTAATGACACTTTTCCGGCAAAACGATACAGAGACTATATTTGGTAACAAACAACTTCCTTTATTAGTGAGAGAGAGAAAGAGTTTACATTGGTAACAGTATTTTCGTCAGTCAGCAGCAGTCCGCGAATAAGCGCGAAAACTCCGCTAAAATCACAGTAAATAATATTATAATCACAGTAATCTTTATTTAATTTTTTAAAACACTATGTACTATACCTATGCTACCTATGCTATGCACTATGTACTATACTATGTACTATATGTATAAATTTATTTGTAACACTATGTGGTTACAAATAAATTTCCGCGAATAACGAGAATCGACCAATTATTCCCATTGGTTTTTCGTTTGATTAGTGCGGTTTTGATATATGCGGTGTATTGCGAGGATTTATTAACCGCACTTTACAAGGGATTCCTGTAATACATATTCAATGTAGCTAATGTCAAGTACAAATTGTTTTTCTTATAATTCTGTTTAAATAAAAATTAATATACGGTATATAATGTTTTTGAAATGCATTATCTGCACTGATGCATTTCAAAAACATTAATTAATTACAATTATCTGGATCACTGTCATATTAATAAGAATTACTTATAATTAGATATTAAACATTTTTATCTAGATTCTAACTATTTATAATAAATTTATAGCAATAAAAATATGCAGTTATCCTGGCTCATTAAAATTGCTCAATGAATGAAATCCTATTAAAATATAAACGTAAATATGATCTATTCTTGGAAGATCAAGTATTTACTTCAGAAATTTTTCTTTATTAAACTAAATAAAATTCTTTATATATATTTTACCTTGAGGAAATTAATTTAAAGAAAAAGAATCAATATTAAACTTTAAAAAATATTTTTTATATACTGTATGTATATAATAAATTTCAACTATAATGAAAAATCTTACATCTATTATCAGTAATAAATATAAAATAATTTAAATGAGGAAAACTGTTTAATTAATATACAATATACATTTAACTAATATTTAATATTTTTTTCACGGAAAATACAATAATTTCTTCATATTCGTTAATTAAATTTGAAGAATATTTTTCAAATTAATTAAGTTAAACTATTAAGTAAATGAAACGAGGAAAAAAATATTCATTAATTTTTCATAATTTATAAAATTATGAATATTTATCGCCAGTCAGCAGCAGTCCGCGAATAAGCGCGAAAACTCCGCTAAAATCGATGTGGTTACAAATAAATTTCCGCGAATAACGAGAATCGACCAATTATTCCCATTGGTTTCGGTGTCTTTGTTTCTTTTATGGTCTCTATGGCATAGGTCCATGCTAGAGGCAGCTTCATAGCTAGTCTACCATTTCAGATAAAATTAATCTGAACTGTGAAGAGTGCTATTTTTTACTGATAATCTTATAAGTATAAGCAGTAAATAGAACAATATATTTATTAAATTTTAAACAATGATTAAGATGTTCTAGCATGCAGCTATTTTCTTATTTTATATAAACTAAAAAGTTTTGTAACAGTTTCACAAAAAAGCAGAGTGAAATGGCTTAACAAATAATGATACAATTATAAAATAAATATTGGAAGATAAAATAATAAAATATTTGAAGAAATAAATATTATGCTATAACCAGAAATGTGTACATATGCTCACAAATTCTGATCCCAGTATCACAATCTATAGTGAATACTAAATTTTCAACCTTTCCCTATAAGAAAAAGAATAAATTACTTTGTTATCATTAATTGTTAAGGCAGAGAGAATTTTTGATTTTATTTATCATCCTAATTTGCATATTATACATCAAATTAAAAATTTGTAAAAAATTAAGCATTTTTCCTTGATGTTCTAGCATGCAGCTATTTTCTTATTTTATATAAACTAAAAAGTTTTGTAACAGTTTCACAAAAAAGCAGAGTGAAATGGCTTAACAAATAATGATACAATTATAAAATAAATATTGGAAGATAAAATAATAAAATATTTGAAGAAATAAATATTATGCTATAACCAGAAATGTGTACATATGCTCACAAATTCTGATCCCAGTATCACAATCTATAGTGAATACTAAATTTTCAACCTTTCCCTATAAGAAAAAGAATAAATTACTTTGTTATCATTAATTGAAGAGAGAATTTTTGATTTTATTTATCATCATAATTTGCATATTATACATCAAATTAAAAATTTGTAAAAAATTAAGCATTTTTCCTTGAATGGAAAGTGCTAAATAAAACAAGCAAATATATCAGAAAATCCTTAAGAATATTTCTGCTTAGATTTATTGTATCTTAATATTTTAAACTCAAGTGCATTCCAGCAGTAATTATGCACACAACTATTTATTTAGTGTTTGCATAATTACTGTTGGAATGTACTTGAGTTTAAAATATATCAGAGAATATAAAAAAATTAAATTATGAAATAAAATTTTATATAATATGTGATTTAGGAGCCTTCAAAGTTAAAAAAATTATATTTCATACTTCCCATTGTCATTGTTTTATTGCCCTTGTTCACATGCCATCCTCACTTGCACACCACCTCCAAATGACTTTAGATCACCCCAAATAATAAAAACCAGCCCATCTGATTATAAATGACAAGAGGCATGTTTGTTTTGAATTTGGAACATTTACAACTGAATGAAATATGATACACTGTTTGTTTACATAATTTTCATAAAAAAGTGTCATATTACTTAAAAATTCGGCAAAAATCAATAAATTATAGTAAAAAAATTATTTTTTTTCATTAAAAAATAGATACTTTGTCAAAAATAAGGTTTCATACATTTGGAAGATTTATTTTAACCAGATAATAAAAATTTCACATAATTAATAGTTAATTACTTTGCATGCTAATTTGAATTTTATCACTCAATTACATTTCACATTAACTGTAAACAACCGAGTTCTGCTGCTTCTATTAACGTAAGAAATAACACCAAGCACTTTATATCCATTATTCAGAATATCACTTTTTTAATAATTTATTTTAAATTTATGAAATATAATATGAGACTAATATCTGTTTCATTATATGATACAAATCTTGTTTTTCAAAAAAGAAAAAGAAAAACTTTTCTTCAATTACAAAGTACAGTCGTGCCTCGCAATTCGACGTCCCGCAATTTGTCGGTCTCGCAATTCGACATTTGAGTTTCGCGAGTTGGCGCAAGTGCGTGCATGGAATTGTGTGATGTCATCTGCTATTTGTCAGTTCTTTTTGGGCTACTTTGGTGTTTTCCTGTGTTGTTTGTGTTACCAATAATATAAATATCAGTTGTTTGTTGAAAGTACTTCTGTGATTGTATGTTCCTTTTCCCACTTTAAATATTGTGCTAGTAACTGTCTTATATTTGTTTGTGTTAATTTTCAATTCTAAATTTTTCAGAAAGTAAAAAATTTGTAATTATTATTATTTTTTTGAGTGAAATGTAAGGATGGGTTCAAAGAGAACTGACTAGAGGAATAATTCCGAAATGAAGAACACTCGACTGAGCGAAGAGACAAAGAAAAAATTGTAGATAAATTGCAGAAAGATAGAACAATTAAAATGTAACTCAAGTATGGCGTTCCTAGGATAACTGTGGCAACGTTTTGCAACAGAGAGAATGTTCCTAGGACAACTGTGGCAATGTTTTCAACAGAGAGAGAAGATTGTGAGTGCTAGGGTGTCTGCTGGAAGACTTCGCAACAGAGAGAGAAGATTATTGAGTGCTTGGGTGCCTGCTGGAAGACTTCATTCCAACATCCAAGGGCTAATAAAGATCGCGGTGTCTGCTGTTCATTCCAACATCCAAGGGCTAATAAATTGTTTTTTTTTTTTTTTTTTTTTTTTTTTTTTTTTTTTTTTTTTTTTTTTTGTATAAAATAGTGTATTTTGTAATTTAATATGTTACATAGTAAAACACATATAATAAAGTAAATAATATAGTGTATCTTTCTCACCTTAGGGGAATGGGATGGGACTGATAATAAATTAATCTATTTTACATAATCTCATATAGGAAATATTGTCCCGCAATTTGACATTTTCTCAATTCGACACTACTTCGGCAATGGATTAGCGTTGAATTGCGAGGCACCATTGTAATTAGATTTGTTTTTGTAAAATGACAAAGACATCAAAAAAACCCTGTAAATTGCCAATCAAGAATAGTGAATTGAATCTGCATATGGCCAGTTCTCAAATGTGTTAAAAATCATCTGGAAATGAAAAATGAATAAATACAATATGCAAACAGAGACAATAAAATATGATATTGAGAGCCATGAGGCTTTAACTTAGATGCTATCTAAATAAAAAATATAAAATTTTATTTAATGTATTTTTTATTAATGAAAAATTAATCAAAAAAATTCAAGAAAACTTTTTCATAATAAGTTTCAATAAACTGACAATAGGAAACAAGATTTTAATTAATAAAAAATGATTTTCTTTTAAAATTTATAAAATTTAATTATTCTAAGAAAAATTTAAATTATTCTAAAAATTCAAAAAATATACTTATAAATAAAGTTATTGTATAGATTGAAACAATCTATATAGCAATTTTACTTACAAATATAGAGAATCCTTAACTTACAATGGGATTTCATTTTAATAGTCAAATCAAAAGTTGATATAGTTACAAGCTGGAAATATACAGTGATACCTCACAATTAAACACTAATCTGTTGCTGAACTAGTGTCAAATTGAGAAACTTGAATTGCAGGACAATTTTTTCCATTTAAGACCATGGAAAATAGATTAATTTGTTGTCGGATTCCCATCAAACTCCCTTAATGGGTGAGGTGAAATAAAACTTTTAATGTGTCTACTGCTAAAAAGTGCTTGTGTGAATGTATTGTTTAATGAGTTTAAGCAGTTTGTTTTATAACTTGAGGTGAGACAGATACACTATATTATTTACTTTACTATACATATTTTACTATTATATAACACAGTAAATTACAAAATATATTATTTTATACATAATACACACAATTAATTAATCCTTGGATGTTTGAATAAAGTCTTCTTTATCTTGTTCTTTGAATCTGCCAAACCACCCTCAACTTGCTTTAAATTCCTCAGTTTGATCTTAAGTACATCCTGGAGTTTCTTTTACAATTCTTCAAAAATTAACCTAGCCTTCTCATAGATCATTGCCTGAATTACTATTCAGTTGTTCGGAAAGTAATTTAATTTTTTCCCACCAGTGGCGTTAGTTGTATTTTTACCCGCCAATTTCATTCTTAGCCATATTGTCGTCATAAATTTTGACAGCTGACATTTCAAGATGTATTTATAAAAAAAAATTTTTTTTGATTCTATGCAATTGTTTTTTTTGGTGTCCTATCAAAAATGGAAAATAAAATGAAGATTTTCAGCATGTTTTGCTTTTTTATCACCGAAAAGGTAAGAATGCTCAATAAAAAGAGAAATCATCAAAACTGCTTTACTTTTAATATTAAAGTCCAAATAAAGCACAATAAGCAGTAGCAATTAACACAGTTTAATAAGACAAAAACACTTTCAGTATTGATGATACCATCATCAGTTGTATATAACAGAATAGGTATTCTGTTATATACAATTGATGATGGTATCATCGATACCAAAAGCATTTTTGTCTTATTAAACTGTGTTAATTGCCACTGCTTATTGTGCTTTATTTGGACTTTAATGGTAAGAATGCTGTTCAAGCATGAAAAAGTTATGTGAAGTGTATGGAGAAGATATGTTAATAGAATGCCAGTGCCAAAACTGATTTGCAAAATTTTGTTCTAACAATTTCAATTTTAAAGATGCACCACATTCTGGAAGCCCAGTTAAAGCAGATGAAGTCAAAATAAAGATATTGGTTGAAGCAAACCACTGAATAACATAAGAAATTGCTACAAGATTGAATTTTTTGAATTCAACTGTTCACAACCAGTTGAAACATTGATATTTGGGTTCCACATATTCTGAAAGAAAGATTTGCTCCATTGCATTGACATCTGTGATTTGCTGCTCAAACATGAAGTAAATGATCCCTTTCTGAAGTGGATCATAACTGATGATGAAAAATGGATTGTTTACAACAAAATTTAACATAAGCAATTATGGAATAGAAGAAATGAACCGGCTCAAAGCACTCTGAAACCTGATATTCATCAAAAATGTGATGCTCTTTGTTTGGTGGGATTTCCAAGGGATTGTTTTTTTTGAGTTTCTTCCAGACAATTCCACAATTAATTTGGAAGTGTACTGCCACCAATTGGACAAATTGAATGATCCATCAAACAGAAGGGGCCAGAATTGATTAACAGAAAAAGGCATAGTGTTTCACTATGACAATGCCAAAGTTCATACAAGTGTGATGACTTGCCAGAAGCCATTACAGCTTGGATGGGATGTGCTACCACACCCACCATATTCACCATATCTGGCACTCTCCAATTATTACTTATTCCGGTCTTTACAGAATCTTTTAGAGAGCCAAACACTTATTTTAAATGAGGATGTCAAAAATCACTTGGTTCAGTTTTTTGAAAGAAAAGAACAGAAATTCTACAAGCATAGAATCATGCTACTACCAGAAAAATAGCAACATGTATTGGTCAATGGTCAATATATATTTAAATAAAATATTTATATACTATAAAAAAATTGTTGTTCATTTTCATTAAAATGAAATTACTTTCTGAATAACCCTACAGATCTCCCTTCATCTGTCTCTCTAATCCAGGTGAGAAGCAGCTTTTCCATCTCTTCATTGATAAAAGATCTATCAAATCTTTTTATCAATGGCTCAAGATCATGAATCAATGAAGAGTCTATCAGATATATCATTGAATCTTGTTGAAATCTTCATTGCTCCAGCAGATACCCTAGCACCCGCAATCTTCTTTCTCTGTTGTAAAACTTTGCCATAGCTGTCCTAGGAATGCCATATTCTTGAATTACATCTTAATTGTTCTACCCTTCTGCACTTTATCTACAATTTCTTTCTTCTTCTCTATGCTCAATTAAGTGTTCTTTTTTCCGAAATTATTCCTCTGGTCAGTTTTCTTTGAACCCATCCTCACATCTCATTCAAAAAAATAATAACAACTAGATCACAAATTTTTTACTTTCTAAAAATTGCAGAATTGAAAATTAACACAAATAACACAGACAAACACCAAAACAGCCCAACAAGAACTGACAAATAACAAATGACATCACATAATTCCATGTATGTTCATGCACATTACCGAGAAATTCAAATGTCGAATTGCGAGGTACCACTGTACTGCTTATACATATATTGCATCACTCAAATGCCTACTAACAATATTTACCTAAATCATAATATAGAACTGTAGGATATATACAAATACAAAAATTCTCCTCTGGTCTTGACATTTACAATGTTATTTTATCAAAAAATTATACATTATATTGTGTCACATATTGCTTATATTTTCAGACTTACTTTGAAACAAGGATATATCTCTGACAGATAGAAATTTATAAAATTGATTTCAATTTTAAAAAAATTCAAAAATCCTCAACAGTCAAGTTCTTATAGATCTTTGTGCATCTCTGATTATTTGTTTAGAATTTTCGAAACAAAATTGTTAAAATATATATATATTACTGTATTAAGAATGAATTTTCCAATAATCAACATTATGCAATGAAGTGCAGATCTACTACATCTAATATAACACAGTTTACTGATAGTATATTTAAAAATTTGGAAAATCATCTTAATATTCATGTTTTGTTTCTTGACATCTCTGCTGCTTTCAACTGCATTGATCTTTATGCTATATTCAAAAAAATGAATGATGAATTTTCTTGAAGAGTATATTTTATTTATTGGATCATCCATTATTTAAAAAAAAGAATATATCAGATCACCAATAGAAATGATTTGCTGCCGGCATTTTCTCCAACCTTAGGAATTTCCCAAGATTCTGCCATTAGTGCTTTTCTTTTTGTTTGTTATGTCAACAATGTTTTTGCTATTGATATCCAGTTAACTATAATTGCTTATGCTGATGATTTCAAAATCATGCATACAGTGAACAAACATTAATTTCTGATTTTGTTAAAATTAAAAAATGGTTCAATGATAATTATTTATTAATAAATGAATCTAAGACAAAATATATAATATTCTATTTGAAAAAAGGAAAAGAATTTAATAACTTATCTAACAGCATCATGTTTTTTACTCCAATTGACTCATAAAGATTTTGGAATTATTTTTAGATTGTAGACTATCTTATATTCATCATCTATATACTGTATATATTATATATCTGAAATGCCTGAGCATGTATGTGTGCTTATAACACAAGAATGGCTGAATGGATTATTATGAGACAACTTTTGTTTGTTAGGGAATTTACGCAAAAAAATTTACAGACAAGTATTGATTATTAGAAATTGATTTTATATATTGTAATTGGTGTAAATTACTTGATAACAGTTAAAGATGGAAGATCAATGTTATTTGAGCAACATCATTGGGTTACAATGATCATGTGACATGTTAGCTGGCTGATATTATTAGATTACTATCATCGTGTCTTTAGTAACTGAGCAGTCTCATTGGATCATAATGGACATATGATTCTTGCACGTAACTATTATAACCCAATGAGACTGCTTTTAATGGTGGATACCAAATATGGTACTGTATATTATTTTGTTAAATTATTGATCTTAAGATTTCATATTAAAAGATTTTTAAGGTTTTTTTTAAATCTTTCTCTAATTTTCTATTGATTCTTGCACATGACCATTATAATCCAATGAGACTGCTTTTAGTGGCAGATATCGAATATTGAGCTGTATATTATTTTGTTAAATTATTGAATTTAAGATTTCATATTAAAAGGTTTTTAAGGTCAATTAAATCGTTCTCTAATTTTCTATTGATTATAGCTTACATTACTTTATTTAGCCTAATATACTTAAGTTAAACTTTGATTAGGCTTAGTGACCTTTGGTTAGGCTTAATGACCACGTGTTATTCGTAGCATCTATATATATATATATGATATCTATACATATAAATCTAAATACCTGTGCATATCTATACATATAAATCTAAATACCTGTGCATGTATGTTCAATTATAAGGCAAGATAAAGGCCATTAGAAAATTCAACTTAAGATTGTCACTATCATTACCACGTTTAGAGAAACAAAACCATCATTGCCAACACAACAATTTGACTTACAATAATGGAATCTTATAAAAATTTTAGAATTATTTATGCGACTACAGATTTGTTATTTAATCTATCAGCACTTTTCAATCTCTGATTATTTCATGATTTTCACTAACATAAATTTCTTCTACATAATAAAAACTGTATTTGAGATTAATTCATGTATTTCTTGATGTTCTTCATAATATCTATACATATAAATCTAAATACTGTGCGTGTATGTTCAATTATAAGGCAAGACAGGCTGAATTTCTTAATGCACCTTAAGATTGTCACTATCATTATCATGTGTAGAGAAATAAAATCGTTATTGCCATAGCAATGCAACAATTTGACTTACAATAATGGAATTTTATAAAAATTTTCAGATTATTATGCGACTACAGATTTTTTATTTAATCTATCAGCATTTTTCAATCTGTGATTATTTCATGATTTTCACTAATGTAAGTTCCTTCTACATAATAAAAACTGTATTTGAGATTAATTCACATATTTCTTGATGCTCTTCGTTCAAGACTATGTCATTTCACATGTTTTGATATAAAGTTTTCGTATATTGTACAGTTGTATAAATTTTATAATGCCACAAAAAAGAGGGAATTCTTTAAGTAGATTAACTCCTCCTTCTAAAAGATTGCATTTAATTAAAAAATATGAAACATTAGAAGATGGAATAAATTGACAGAATTCTAATAGAGAAAGAAAGATAAAGAAGTGAACATTTGTAAAGAGACATATTTTAAATGAAAAATGTATTTAAATGGGAAAGATTTTCAGAATACATTGAAGAAAATCCTGAAGGTTATCTAAAAGGTTATAATTTAAGAGAAAGAGAAACTTAAGTACAACACCATGAACTGCCCGAGCAACGCTGGGCACTGGTCTGCTAGTATATGATAAGTATTGATTTTGTTGGCCTTTACTTAATTTTAATGTGGTAAAACTTCATTGCTGACAACAGAATCCTTGATTTTAACATAATGTCTATGGGAAATTGAATCTTGGTTTATGAGTTCTTACCTTACAACTTTACTCTAAGAACAAATTAACTCGCAAAGTTGAGAATTATCTGTACGTTTTTCACATATTAAAAATTTTGATAAATTTAAATGACTTAATTATTAAAATAAAAAGCACACAAAAAACTAAGCTCTAAACAGGATAAATATTTTTTTTTATTTTTTTTAAATATTTATCCTATTTAGAGCTTTGTTTTTTGTGTGCTTTTTGTCAGTGTAACAGGATGGCTTTAAAGTTCTTATTAAAATAAAAAAATATTTATACTTACAAGAAATTATTATTATAAAAATATACTAAAACTTCCATAATTTTTGTTAAAATGAAATAAAATATACAAACAACAGAAATACTTACAGAGTATACAATCTGGTTTTTTTTCTTAATTTTTTTTCTTTTTTTCGGGCCAGATCAGCAACATACAGGAATGTCTAAATATAAAGAAAAAATATTCAAATGTCATTAAATCTAAAATTTTTGGAAGTAAAAATTCATTTCTACAGACTAATTCAAAAATGAGTTCTCAAAGATATTTGCATATTTGTTATTTTATGATTATTTATTTAGCATTATGAATTTCCAAGATATTAGTTTGATTCATCTTGTTCATGAATGAAAGATAAACAACAAGATTTTAATAAAAACAGAGCCTGATAATGATAAATCAGGCTCTGATAATGATTTCTTTCTTAAAAAGTAGAGACTTTAGAGACTTTGCAAAGTTGCTGATTAGAACGAATGTCAATAATTCTAATTATAACTAATCCTAACGGCGTGATTAATTAACACAACACTGTATTTGAGATTAATTCACGTTTTTCTTGATGCTCTTCATTCAAGACTATGTCGTTTCACATTTTGATGAAAAGTTTTCGTATATCGTACAGTTGTATAAATGTCATAATGCCACGAAAAACAGGGAACTCTTTAAGTAAATTAACTCCTCCTGCTAAAAAGTTGTGTTTAATTCGAAAAAATGAAACATTAGAAGATCGAACAAATCGACCGAATTCTAATAGAGATAGAAAGATAAAGAAGTGAACATTTGAAAAGACACATATTTCAAACAGAAAACCTATCTATATGGGAAAGATTTTCAGAATACATTGAAGAAAATCCTGAAGTATCTAAAAGGTTATAATTTAAGAGAAAGAGAAACTTCAGTACGACACCAGGTTATAATTTAAGAGAAAGAGAAACTGCCCGAGCAACGCCAGGCACGGGGTTATAATTTAAGAGAACGGAAAGATTTTCAGAATACGTTGAAGAAAATCCTGAAGGTCATCTAAAAGGTTATAATTTAAGAGAAATAAGTACAACACCATGAACTGCCCAAGCAACGCCGAGCATGGGTCTGCTAGTTATATATAAAATCATTAAGACAATTAATTATACTAAACTGTATATATTTTAATATTCATATAAAAAATATTGTATAGAATGTTTTATAACACTGTACACATTGAAGGAAAGATTGTAATAATAATAAAATGAAAACAAAAATAAAAGTATTTCATTAATTGCTATGGTTTAGAGAAAAATGCATTTAAAGATTTCCTTTTTGTTTGGAAAGCTTGATTGTCAGATGGACTGCCAATAACAGAACATAGTATTACAAGAGAAGGATTGATAGAGAATATCAAATTACACTAAAACAAGATAAAAATAAAAGCATCATCATGAATAAATGAAAATATATGGGAGAATATATATGGTTATAAAAAGTTTTTTTTTTAAAGTGAAGTAATGTTCTATTGCAAATGACATTTTACTATCTTTCTACCTGTCAATCGCACTTTATGGAAATGATGGGAAAATGAAATTTAAAATTGTTTTTCTCAAAATAACTAAACAGAATGCTTTTATTTTAGATTTTTGTTTTATTTTGTTATTTTATATTTGAAAGAAAATCTGTCTTTCTGTATGTTAAAAAGCATCATCATTAATCTATGCCAGGTATAAACATGCATTAAATGACAATGAAATAGAGAGCAATAAGGCAAAGATAAATACTATCATAATTAGATTTTTAATTGTTACTCATAAATTTATAAGAAAATGATGATTCACATAATATAATATAACATTCTAAAGTGCTAGAGTTTTATTGAAAATAAAAAAATATACTAGTAATAATTTAGAATCAATAAAATATGATTCTATTCCTACAGTCCAAGAGTCAGTCAAAACTTTAATAGTACAATTTTTAAAAACTGAAGATTAGTTTATGCATTTTCCTGTAATTAATTTTAAAATTTTGGAAAAGTCGATGTCATTATTTTCATTGACTAGAGAATGATGACAATTTATATCAGTGTGCTATCAGTTTCTAACAAAACCCAAAAATTATAATGAAAATAAAATATGATTTGAAAATTTAATTTAGAAGATTAAAATTATATAGAGCATTGGTTTAAGCTTTTTTGATTAATAGCGGACTCTAAATGTTTGAGAAATTTCTGATGCACTTTGAAGACTAAATAAATAAATTATACTAAACTTCTATAATATTTGTGGCATAATTAGCTAACTCTTCTGGCACATTGGTATGTTGCAGCACACCATTTAAGAACCACTAATATAGAGAAATATACAGTAACCTCTGAAGTTACATCATAGGTCATTCCAAAACCAGCAACATTATTCAAAATGGATTTTTTATTAATTATTGTTTTTATTTTAAAAAGATGATAATTTTATTTTATATAGTAATTCTGATTTATGTAATCAACATTGCTCAGAAATTTCAGGTACATAATACAGTTTATGTGACAACTCTTATGCCACCATGGTGTTGATGCTCCGGTTAGTAATAAATAAATTTTAAATGAATTTAACTGACAAGGAGAGGACACAGCTGACTGCCCACTGATTTTGATGAAACTGAACTGATGTAATCTAGAACAAAAAATATCGAATACATGTCTGAGCGTTTGTGCCAATGCACCTTATAAATAAAAATATTAGCATTTAAAATTTAGGTTTGGCAAGCTTAAGAAATAAGAAAGAGAAAAAGAGCGCTTCTAACGCTTTGCTCGTGCCGATCCCGTAATCTCAAGATTGCGGCTTTCAGGCCCGTCTCTCTCAGACGTTTTTTTTATTTTTAAAAATAAAAAATAATTAAATTTACATAATTAAAAGAAACTTTTATTTTAATTAATTTTTTATTAATATTTAATGTACTGAAATGTAGTTATGTAATTTTATTCAATTAATTCATCACATTATGTATGTTTTACGTTAAAAATACGAAATATTAAACACTACATTCTGTATATCCAATTTTTATGTCATCTTATTAGGAATCTTCTATATTATAATTAGTCAAACGTGTATGGCTGGACTCCTTTTTTTGGACGAACCACTGTACCGATTTCTATAAATAGGGTATCGTTAGAAAGATCTTGTTAAAGTATATGGGGTCATATACAACTTACTTGATTTCTTAATATAGCACCATCTCAATATTTATCACAATGATGTCACAAAACTGAATTTATGAGATAACATAACAATGCATGATGTCATATCATCATCATTATCAATTTGACAAAATGATGTCACTATGACATCTATGCTAGTTAAATTAGATTAAAAAATGGACAAAAAAAAATCTACATACCTATGTGTGTATGTTCAATTATAAGGCAAGATAAGGGCCATTAGAAAATTCAGCCTAAGATTGTCACTATCATTACCACATGTAGAGAAACGAAACTGTCATTGCCACAGCAACACAACAATTTCACTTACAATAATGGAATTTTATAAAAATTTTTGAATTATTTATGTGACTACAGATTTGTTATTTAATCTATCAGCATTTTTCAATCTGATTATTTCATGATTTTCACTAACGTAAATTTCTTCTACATAATAAAAACTGTATTTGAGATTAATTCACGTATTTCTTGATGCTCTTCATTCTAGACTATGTCGTTTCACGTGTTTTTATATAAAGTTTTCTTATATCATACAGTTGTATAAATTTCATAATGTCACAAAAAAGAGGGAACTCTAAGTAGATTAACTCCTCCTGCTAAAAGATTGCATTTAATTAAAAAAAAATGAAACATTAGAAGATCGAAGATCGAATAAATCGACAAAATTCTAATAGAGAAAGAAAGATAAAAGTGAACATTCAAAAAGGCACATATTTTAAATGGAAAGCGTATCTATACAGGAAAGATTTTCAGAATACATTGAAGAAAATCCTGAAGGTTATCTAAATGGTTATAATTTAAGATAAAGAGAAACTTAAGTACAATGCCATGAACTGCCCGAGCAATGCGAGGCACAGGGGTGTGTGTGTGTGTGTGTGTGTGTGTGTGTGTGTGTGTGTGTGTGTGTGTGTGTGTGGGTGTGTGTGTGT
>AYEL01072555.1:0-87680 GCA_000484575.1 Olivierus martensii
AAATGAAATTTGCTTATATTTTATCACACAAAGAAATTATAACCATTCATCATGCTGTAACTAACCCCCTTCACGGGGGTGCAGCCCCACCCCATGGGTCCCCAGTGGGAGTTTCATCTCCCCACGGGCTGTGGGCCCACTGGGGAGATGAAACCAGTTCCCACGGGCTTGGGGCTCATTGGGTTAGGCCCGGTGGAGTGGGGCCGTCAGGGAGGCACCCATGGGGTGCAGCCTCCACGGACCCCCGTGCAATTACTACACATTTGAACTAATGCTTAATAAAATATATAGTAAATAAATTTGCAAGATAAGCTGTTATTATACAATATTCTGTTATATAAAGTATTATAAGATTAGATCACAATAGTATATTTCCACTCATTTATATGAGCGGGTAATTTATAGTATAATATAATAACTACATTTCAATACATTAAATATTAATAAAAAATCAAATACTGTAAAATAAAAATTTCTTCTAATTATGTAAATTTAATTATTTTTTATTTTTTAAAATAAAAAAAAACGTCAGAGAGAACCGGACCTCGAAGCCGCAACCTTGAGATTACAGGATCGGCACGAACACACTATGCTATGAGCGTAGCATTAGAAGTGCTTTTTCTTATTTCTTAAGCTCGCCGAACCTAAATTTTAAATGCTAATATTTTTATTTATAAGGTGCATTGGCACAAACGCCCGGACACGTATTCGATATTTTTTGTTCTAGATTACATCAGTTCAGTTTCATCAAAATCGGTGGGTAGTCAGCTGTGTCCTCTCCTTGTGAGATGACATAAAAGGCACAAGAATGCTGGAAATATCTGCAGAGAAATGATAGAAATGTTACTACTTGGTAAAAGTGGGCACCCAAGAAAAAAGATGGATGGATGCCATTCAGGAAGACCTTCATGATCTAAGCATGAAGGAACAGTTGATACTGGACAGAAGAGAATGGAGGGAGGCTATCTGCACCAGCAAACCTACATAAAGTGGGAAAAGCTGAAGAAGATTGCTATACAATTCATTTATTTGGAATCCACTGGCGTTTTGTGTCCTATTTTAACATTGATTTGATTTAATTAATATATTACAATCATACAATATATAACAGACAAACATTGCATTTTATATACAGTATATAGATATGAAAATATTTTAAAATTTATTTTACCATTATTTGAGCTAGAGCAAGAACAATCACATTTGATGACTTGCTGCTTGAAATTGCATAGAAGAACTATAATATAAAAAAAAATTATTGAAAATATTTATTTTAATAAAATCATAAAAATTGAAAATAAATATAAAAATAAAATTTAAATGATATTTACCTTTGTTAAAGTAATAAGAAGGCCACGAATAGAAGTGACAACAATAACACCAACTAATATAAATGATATATGTTGAGACCAAAATTTTACCTTGGGAGAAAAATGAATTTAATATATTCAGACAGTAGTCTCAGAACATTTGTGATATAATTATTATTTATAAATTTGTTTTCATCAATCAATATTTTTTAAATTTACATCAAAATTAATTCCCATGTAATTCACTGCAATTTCTATCCCTCTTGTAACAGGATCCACTTTTCCAACACGATCAAAGACAATATTAACTGTAGACTAAATAAAAATAAATAAAAGCTAAATTACTAATCTTTTACTTTTATAATTTTAAACATTTAGCCTTTTTCTATGAAATTTATGTTACACTTACTATAAATATTTTCCAAACACAATAAAGAGAAAAAAAATATCCTAAAAAATTGAAATATTTTCCTTTTAATGTTTTGGACCATTCTATTCTTTCCTAAAAAGAAAAGTTAATGAAAAATATTCATTACTATATATGCAAATAAAATAATTACTAAAAATTATCATAAAATATAATATGTAAACATAATTTTTTATCAGTATTACAAAAATATTTTGGTTACAATTATATTTTGCTGTAATTTCACTCTTTCAGCTAATGCTAGTCTAATATCAAAAAATAATTTATAATAGTTATAAAATATTTTCTGATCAGCAGATCTGAGAAAATAAAAGTTACATATAAAAAATAAATAAATGAACTGCTCACTTGCCAAATCAATTAACTCCACAAAACAAAAAATAGAGAAAAATGATAAAATAATATAAATTGTATTTTAAAACTTCCTTTAAAATATAAATTCAAATAAACATTGTAGAACACATTATTAAAGTTGTAGCTTTTATCTAACGACATATAAAATGCATAAGATAGTATATCCTTGGAATAATCATTATTTTTATTACAATTTTTGTGTGACTGATGCAGTTAATCAATTTGGCAAGTGAAAAGAAAAGATAATAACAATAATACCATCAAATTCAATCTTCAAAATATTTTAAAAAATAAGTTAATGCAGTATTTATTTCAAATGTTAAATAAAAATTTGGTTGCTAGACAATGAGAGCATTGCAAGAACGAGGCCGAATGCAGAGTTAAGATTGATTCCCACTATCTGCCACAGAAAGCGGAATGCTCAAAAACTGTCGCAGATAAACATGGGGCAATTCCGCTGGCGGATTCCCATAATCGCAGAAAGCTTCACTTTCCCCAAGAAACTTAGTGCCATTCCTATGATTCATTTCATGTAAAACAAAATGGATGCTAAGCAATGAAAGACATTCACTGTTTACGAAATGATGTTAACAGTTGCAGGGATGAGGAAACTGAAACAAAATCAAGGAAGGGAACTGTTGGATCGAAAATATTTATAAGAAGAACTACGAACAATGTTTCTATGCAATTTTGATCAAAGAGATGAGATTTAATGACAAAGAATCTCACCATCTTGACTGTTAAGGTTGCCAACAATCACATGCCAACGTCACAAAATAAATGGATTTCATTGGTGGATGTTATCTCGACGGATTTTACTGTTGCGGAAAAGTTGAATCCATCTAGACACTGGACAGCAGTGGTTTTTAGGCTGCAGTATGACGTCAAAACCGCGCTGCTTTCGTCATGCGCGTATTTTTCGCCACGGTTCCATGCTAGTGGGAATCAACTTTTAGTTGCAGTTGAGTCTCATTAGTTTTGTATTTAATCATCTTTTACTTTGTTTAATATAAAATTATTTATTTTTACAAACCGTTATTCTATTATATACACACACAACAGTAGTCGATTAATTATTTTTTATGAAAAGTGAGCAGCTTGCCCTTATCATCTAATATATATCATTGTATTAAAAAAATACTTAACTAAATTCTATGGTCGCAGTAGAGTCTCCATATGGTCCGCTTTATTTTTGATTTTAATCATCTTTTACTTTGTTTAATATAATAAATTATTTATTTTACAAAGGCGTTATTCTATTAATATCCACATATAACAGTAACCGATTAATTATTTTTTATGACAAAATGAACAGCTTGCCGTTATCATCTAATATATACCATTGTATTAAAAAATTACTTAACTAAATTCTTATTGTCGTATCCTAGACGACTAAAGAAAGATCTTGACTAAAACCAAAAAAATTATTGAATAAAAATTGGTTAGCCAAAACTTTCATGTAAGTGGTATCGCACCTTTCCTACACGTCTCTCAATCGATCCTTCCAATTTAGTGATTTTAAAAGATGTCAAAATATAATTCTAACTTTGAAGGGTAAATTCAAAAAATGTCTTAAGCCTAATGCGATACTTATAAACGTTTGAATTGCATTATTACCACGGTTTACATTAGAATATGGAGTTAATCGAATTGGCTTCTGAAATAAATTGGTGTTATTCTATTAATATCCACATATAACAGTAACTGATTAATTATTTTTTATGACAAAATGAACAGCTTGCCGTTATTATCTAACACAGGGGTGGGCAATTATTTCCTGCTGAGGGCCGGATAAGCAATCTTCAGGATGAAGCGGGCTGTATAAAAACTGAAATGTACCTTTTACCTATCCTCATTGTATTGTCCCCAGGAAGAATCTTTTTTAATTGGAAAATTATTTCATGTATTCATTTCATTTGTTATTTCAAACCTCTTGTTTATTGAAATATTATCATATATTCATATGTTATATTATCATCAGACTAATTGAATTACAACTAATAGAAATTATTTATTCTTCCTGAATTTATTAAAGTATAAAATTGCGAGATCATTTATCAGTATTATATCACGATGACATCTTCGGCATGCTTATGTGACGTCATATGCGACATGATTTCATCTATTTGTTATGTCATGATGACGTCCTAGAATATTTTGTCGGCATCCCGAATTCGAACAAAATCATTTTGCCAAATAATTTATTAATTATAGCATTTGGAATCCATTGGCTTTTTGTGTCAAGTTTTAATGTAGGTTTAACCAGAGCATTAGATCACAATGACGCCATCATCGCTGTCGTGTGACTCCATTGTGACGGCTTACAGTGTTAAGTCGTAAATTGTAATCGCCTTATGACGTCGTCATGTTACTTCGCGATGCTGTCATAATGAAGCCATCTAATGATTAAAAAGCAGAGACTGCATATATCGCCATTTGTTGACTAATAAATTATTAAATTCTGGAATTTTTTGATTGTTCATAATTGTTTAACAATAGTTTTTCTAAAAAAACCAATAAATAGGTAGTTATGCTAATTATACTAAGTTTGGCGAGTGTAGCTTTTACCGTTTAGATTACCCGATACAATATAAAACAAACTAAAAACCAAAACTCAAAAATATACCGTAAACTGGGGTGACTTAGGCTCATTAGGGTGGCTTTGGCCCAATTTTGGAAACAGTTCTCGACTAAAACCAAAATTATTATTGAATAAAAACTGGTTAGCCAAAACTTTCATGTAAGCAGTATCGCACCTTTCCTACACATCTCTCAATCTATCCTTCCAATTTAGTGATTTTTAAAGATGTCAAAATATAATTCTAACTTTGAAGGGTAAATTCAAAAAATGTCTTAAGCATAATACAACACTTATAAATGTTTGAATTGCATTATTGCCACGATTTACATTAGAATATGGAGTTAATCAAATTGGCTTCTGAAATAAATTAATTATTATTCAATGGCCAAAAAAATTTTTGTCATTTAGTGGTGTTAAGCCTAACTATTAAGGAAATTTATTTTTTATATAAATAATTAAGAGTGAATTGAGTGTTTTGACACTAAAATTAAAAAAAATTCAAAAAGTGGAGTTAATTGATTCGGCTTGTGAATGGCTCAAATAACTATCTATATAGCTCAATCACCAGGTGGCAAAGATAAATTGTTACAATATGATGAACAGACAGTAACAATTTATCTTTGCAAAATTACAAAATAAACAATCTTTGTTAGTTGTAAAAATATTTTATAACTATCACAAAATAATCAAATATAAACCAAATTAACTCTTGTATTACAAATTAATTTAAGAATAAATTGAAATTACTGATTAAACAAATTATGCTATTATTTGAAGAAAATATCAAATAGAATTTAAATGTATAAGAATATTTGTTATCCAGAGAAAAAATATTATTTAAATAAATACATAAAAACAGTGTTTTCTTATATTGAGAATTCATAATTTTCTTATTCTTTAATTATTAGGACTAATTCAAAATTAAAAACAATATAATAAACGAAATTATTGAAATACAAAATCAATTTTTTTGAATTAAAAAGATTAAAATGTTTAACCCATTGAGGTCTATTGCCATGTATATGCAGTCAATTCTGCTTAATTGGGCCACTGGTTAATTCGGGCAGCCGCTTTTTTGAGCCAAATCTCAAAGAATCAAAACCAAACTAATAAACTAATCCATAATTTAAACACTTAGTTGGGACAGTAGCAGAAAAGGAATTTAACAATTTTTTGACATATTTTAGGGATTTTTCAAAAGAATGTCAACACTATGTACACTAATATTTGGCAATACTAGCGAGTTGCAAATCAGTTACTATCGTTGTGCATTTGGCAAGTATGCATCTGCTTAAGAGTCTACTGTTACTATATATTGTACCTAGCAATATTCATTTACAGTGTTGATTTTATTTAAAATTTTTAAATCTTTGCCAAGATGCCAAGAAATGATTTTACACATTCAAGTAAAATTGCTTTGCTGGATAAAATTAAAGCCAGCCATTTAATACAAGCCATTGTAGACTTGCTGATATAACTGGTGTATCAAAATCTACCATAGTGCATCTCCTACAACAAGAGAATCAACTGTGTGAGGAGTTGGCATTACAAAAAAGAAATTCCAGGAATATCCAAAAGAAAGTATGATGGAAAGAATCCAAAAGTTGAAGCAGCACTAGATCAATGGTTTTCTATAGTTAGCAGACAAGGCATGAATATGAGTGGCTCATTTTCTGCATTTTGGTTTAATAAAGCATTAAAATAGGTACCTAATTATTATTTTTTTACCTACTTTATTTATTTACTTACATATTTTATTTTATAATTTATTATTAGTTTGTTTAATTGGGGCAGCCACTTAATTGGGCCAAAATGTATTAGTCCTAATGTGTCCTTAAGCGGAATCAATTGTACTCATGGAAGTGGAATAAAAAACAATAAAAGAGGATTAAAAGTAAAATCCTGATTTAATTAGTGCAGCTATTGAAGACTGGTTTTTTATGATTTTGTTTACTGATTGAAAATATGTCTTCCTAGTTATGGTTTCTAAATTTTTGCATTGCCAAAATTTTTTTTTAAATTACGATTTTACAAAAAATAATATAAATGAATTGTATTAGTAAAATTTGGAATTATATTTTATCCAATCTTATCAATTCTGTATTTTATTCTATTAATCTTATTCTGGTTTTGGAATGTGAGAGATTTATTTTTGAAATTTTAAGTGAAAAATGAAATTTTTTATGATGAGCTCTAAAAAATTCATAAAACTTAAAAAAATATTGTTGAGTACAAAAAATATTGGTTAATTCTGTTAAAATAAACAATAATGTTTTGTATTTATTCATTTTTTACTTTATTTTTACCGATCATTACATAAAAAATGAGAAAATGCAAATACCTTAGGCTATATAAAGCGGCATGGCACTTTTATTGTTTTATGACAGCTATTCCTTGGAAACTGTGACCAAGCTTACCTTACTGTACTGCATGTGATATTGGATGTAGTGTGCCAGTAAAGCATCTGTAGGCCAATTAGAGCAAAGTAAAGAATATAGCTGTTTATTTATGAGAGAATTTTTGTATATATTGGGTTTTTTTTTATATAAACTTGAAAATTTATAAAAAATTAAAATAAAAATTATTGAAATGAAGAAAAAACATACCAATAAATAAATTTATTAATAATAATGACAATAAATTTATGTTATTCTTGAATTAATTATATGATCACTTCTTTAATGAAAATTTGCATAATACTTCATTTCTTATCAATAACTTTTTAAAATATGGTCTGGGACTTAAGGCTAAATATGTATGTATGTTAATGAGTTTAAATCTTAACGTAGTCATTTTACACAGTCAATAAGCACGTCCCAATGTACAACCGTTTCCTTATGAGGCTGAATCTCAATATAATGATGTCCGTTGACTCTGAAAACCATTTAACAAATGTCGTTCAAAATCATCATCAGTACATCATAAAGATGACATCAATTGCTCGAACAAAACAACTTGAAAGCAAGAGTATTTTGTATTAGCCAATCAAAATACTTCTATGTAAAGTTTAATTTATTTAAAAGAAAAGAAAATGGAAAAAGCACAGTGCTTGAAAGCCACAAATCACTGATTCAAAATTATGATTGATTATAAGAACCAGCATGAAAACTTATTTAAAATTTTTAGCTCTGAATCACAAATCTATTTATCAAGAGAAATACTTATAAAATATTTATGATTATCTAAAATGCTTCAGATTAATATTATGATTTTAAAATTTTTATTACCAGCTGGATATTTAAACAATAATTCCTGAGAACTGTGCATATTCCATAAACTTTTATTTTATTGAAGACTGTTCTACTTCAAATTGTGGAAATTAAATATATTTTCTCATCAGCAATGATGCAATAGCTAAACTTACAGAAAAAACACAGCTACTGACAGTTTTCTGATCAACTGCAAGAGTTATATCTTGGCTAACTGCTATTTAATAAGAACTGGTAGCAAAAAATCTGTGTGTAATTAATATCTAGAATTAGAACACAATAATTTACTAAAAACATTGAATTTGTATATAAATTTAAAAATTTAAAGTTTTTATTATGTTAATATAGAATATCTATAATGAGATGTTTGTAATTATGTTAATATAGAGCTTCTATATTAACATAATAAAAAATAATTCACTTTATTGTATTTCTTGGGTACCTACTCTAAAAGTTTTGAGAAAATTTACCGTAATTTTTCCTAAGCTTTAATTATTCAGAAAGCAAAAAAATTATAAAACTAGAAATTTTAATTATACTAACATAAAATTACATTTCTTGAGTAATTGTGATTATATAATCTAATTTAGAAATGTAAAAAAAGAATGCAGTATATAAAACTGATTAAAAGTTTTCTATCAATAGTAAAAAATATATAAAAATTATTGTATTGTACAGATCAAACTTATTTTCACTGTAATATTACGTGCTGTTCTTCGATTATTTTTAAGTTCCAAAACATTTCTTAAATTATCACAGATCTTCATTACTGATGATTTATTTATTAATTCTATAATTATAATTAATAATTATTATATATAAGTGGTAAAATTACTATTAGAAGGCATATTCAATGAAAAGCTCGGACACGTATTCACTCATTTTTGATGTAATTTCACCATATGCAAGCGGATCAAAATCGGTGGGGGGTCAGCTGTGTAGATCAAAATCGGTGGGGGGTCAGCTGTGTCTCCTTGTTAGTATCAATAAATGTTTTTGTTTTTATTATTTAAATTAGTCGTTCTTGTTAGTTAACAAATATCTATATATTTTTTAACTAAGTGATAGATTTAAAAATAAGTTTATTAAAAGCTGTAAAAATAAATTTTTTAAAAACTAAGGGTTCATTTTTTATTAGATTTATTTGGATTAACCATCTAAATATCCAATAAAAAATATGGCATAGAAGTCAAATTCATAACAACTTTTTTACACGGAATTTTATAAAATAAATCTTATGAATGATTTATTTTACAAAATTCATAGAAAAGTCATGTCATGTATTGTGGCTTCATTCAATGCATATTTTTTATATTATATTTTATACATATTTTTTATTTTCAATTATGAATGATGAACATATAGGAAATTCCAAAATAATGAATTAGTTTTTTTCCAAAATTTTTTGTTTTTATATAAATGCAATGCTCTAAAAAATTTTTAATATATGTTTATGCAAATTACACACAATTATAAAATATGTCAGTTTCATATTAACACAACTTTATATGACTTGTCTTTATTTTTTTAGTGAGAATTAAAACTATAATAAAATTACATACTTTTTAATTAAATATAATATATTTTCAATAGTAAAAATATGAAAAATATTTTAATATTTATAATACTTACCTAAACCTTTCTGAATCAGAAGGATGTGGCATGTGACGTGCTGAACTTTCAACCATTCTTAATTGATATAAACATTCTTTGGTCAAGGGTACTGGTCCAAGAGGGGCAACACCAAGTAATGGTGGTATGTGTGCTTCTGTTGTCAGAGTAGTGGGGGTAACTGATGGAGGCTGAACAACTTTCCCTTGCAAGCTTAAAGAACTACTGTTGTTTTCATATAAACCTATGAAAGATATGTTATTTTTAGACTTTCATCCAATTTTTTATTATTAAAATTTCTGTTTAACTTTATTTTTAAGCATAAATTATAATAGATAATTTAAAGATATCAGTACACCCAGATCCCACTTTGTGTTGAAGATGCATTCTTCAAAAATGCAACACAGACTAAAACATCACAAATCAAAATAATAACTTCAATAAGAAACCCCTGAAACACAGAAGATAGGTAACTGGCACTATTATTTTCAACAAACAGAAAATTGCAACAGGCATCTGAAATATGTACAGTAGTGTACTTTATATTTTGGAGTAGAAATTAAACAATTATAATAAGGTGCTACTAAATGAAATAACATTTCCTCATGATATAAAGAATAAAAAAAACGTAATGATGTGCATCTCTCTTCTACTAGATGCCATATTGATAATATAAAGCCCAAGTGAAATAACTTATCACTGTAGATTTGATAAATTAACACACTGATTGAGATGTGACAATATAAAGTCGTTGGAAAATTCCTATTGTGGGTATGGGCATTAATAATATGTTGACAATGCTAAAAATCAATTATAAATATTTTTTGTTTGTTAGTAGATTGCATTTTTTTCTTATGATCATAATTTGAATGAAATTCTGCAGATAAAAAAGTATGCCTGTCAAGATGGACCACATTTCATATTTTCGTAAATACATGTTTGATTTACAAAAGATACAACGTAAACAAATATTTGCCATAAATTAACAATTTCTAATATATCTTCTTTATTAACAAATAATACAGAAACTAATGATTACAGGATGCAGTAAACTGCATTTTTTTCTTATAATCATAATTTGAATGAAATTCTGCAGATAAAAAAGTATGCCTGTCAAGATGGACCACATTTCATATTTTCATAAATACATGTTTGATTTACAAAATATACAACGTAAACAAATATTTGCCATAAATTGACAATTTCTAATATATCTTCTTTATTAACAAATAATACAGAAACTAATGATTACAGGATGAATACTAGATTATATTAATTAGAGTAACAAATCAACTTAAAAATGCTTACATTCAGTTTTTTCCCACAATAAATGACCTCACGTCATTCTCCTGCCATTACTGCTGAACTTATTTTTTGTCTTCTTCTAATTGCCATTGTTCAACAACTACACTTTCAAAATTAACCACATTTTTGCAATTTTTTATTAATATTGTGAAAGAGTAAGAGAAATTTGAATATATATTAATATTTTTAATAATAGTAGTATGTATAAAAGTGAAATTTTCAGAAAAAAATTTTTTAAATATTTTTTCAGCTAATTCATCAATTTCGACCTATTTTTCGAAATTACTTTGGCCCACTCAAAAATAATTTTCCTTTAAAAGTATGGTAGTCAAAAAACATTGTTAACAGGAAGTGGTTCGTATGAAAAATGTTTGAATTTTGTTGTTATTTTTTTTGTTTTTGATTTCTTACAAAAAAAAATGAAAAAACAAGTTTAGATAATGTTCCTGTTCCAATGGACCTCAAAAATTTCCCTATAGCCAATATCAGTGTGTTTAGATAAAAATATTTTGATTTTATGTAGCTGGTTATTCGTAAAATTTTCATTATGCCAGATTATGTTGTATTTGATTGCACTAAGAACAAAACAGCAATAAGAAAACATCAGGAATACAATTTTATCAAAGTGCTAAAGATAGCGAATATCAAGATAAATGGATTTCATTTGTATTTATGTACTGCAGCACTAGAATTAAGAATATATTGGGAGCAATAATCAAACCACTTAATATGAGCCACTATGTTATCAAAGGAAAAATGATTCCTGGAATGATGTAAATACAGAGTTTTATGACTCAAGACAAAATACTGTTTTAATTACTTTACAACATAACTTTGAAAAATATGCAAATTGAAATGATTCAAAGTGGGGTTTGGGTGTATATAAAATTTTATTAAAGTTACCTCCATCTGAAGAAGGCAGTGACTGTGATGGAGGTAATCTGTTCTCAAGACCTGCATTGAGTACTGCTTGTTGGGCCATAGATTTTAAAGAAGACATGGATTCTTCAGGCTGTAATAAATTCAAAGTTTATAACCTTTTGTTATTAATTTAGCAAAATTTCAAATTAGAAATACTGAAAAATACAATTATGATTTAATAAAAAATTAAAACTAATATGAGTGGCCACTTATAAATAAAATACAGGGAGTCCTTGATATATATTGTAATTATGTTCATTAAAAAGCATGACTTATAGTCTTATACTGAAATGGCATATATCGGATCTTGATTTCTCCTTGAACTAATGTATGGGAATTACTTTTCAGATCAACTAAAAAATTTTAATTTATATTGAAGTGTAAAGGAATATAAATAGAAACTATTTATATTATTATTCACTAAGCTGTAATATAATATAATTTATTATAATTTGCTAAATAATAATTTGAAAATAAATAATCAAATAATTAACAAATTATTAAAATAAAAGTTTATTATTATTCTTCCTATCATAAAATGTTCCTCTCAACACTTGAAGTTGTTGCAAATATAGCTGAAGTTCTTGCTGTTTTTGTGTCTAGCTGTTGAGACTGAGGTTTTCTTTGGCATTTTCTTGATGGAGTTTAACTTTATTTGCTTGCTATTATGAATCTTTACATCATAAATTGCATGATATGACAAACTATCACTTATAAGCAGTGTTAATTTAGTAAAACAATCAGGCAGGTGATCACAATTCTGCATAATGATATATTTTATATAAGCAGTATGAAATTATGAACTTAAATATAGGAGAAGAAAGAAAAAAATTTAAGAGTAATAGGTATGCACTTTCTGTTCAAAAGACTTAAGTATGAATATCTTTGATACATATTGAATTTACCATCCTTAATCAAACAACAAGACATGTATGCAAATGATATATATCACTGCGACTTATATTGAGGATCCTCTGTAATGCATTATATCAGAGATGAGTTTTTTATTTTAACACGATATCACATCAGTAGTCTCTAGCAGTATATGACCTTGAACATCATATCATATATATCAATAACATGCAACAGATTAAGAGTCAAGCAAGTTAGACTTACAATATCCAAAA
This sequence comes from Olivierus martensii, assembly GCA_000484575.1. Taxonomy (NCBI): domain Eukaryota; kingdom Metazoa; phylum Arthropoda; class Arachnida; order Scorpiones; family Buthidae; genus Olivierus; species Olivierus martensii. The sequence goes on from AYEL01072555.1 coordinate 12,846, forward strand.
AGCAGCAGGAAAAGTTAACAGCTAAACAATGCCAATAATGTCAAGACTGTCCAAAATTCTAGGAAAATGACGTAAAATCAAGAATTTTACATCAATGATCATTTTTATGTTTATGCATATCACAAAATGAAAAGGAAATTTTTAGGTAACCAAGAACTCCCACTCAGGACATTTCTAATTTTTTTTAAAATGCCTTTCTATTTCTTAACTAAAATAATTATTAATCTAAAATTATAACTTAAAACTTTATCTGCCAGGGGAAGTTTGGCTTGTTCGTTATTAATTTATATCCTTGATATTTACAAAAATGCACATTATTTCTATAAAATTCATTGTCTGAGTGTAAAGCTTCAAAAAATCGTTAAAATTTTTTGCTAATCCAATCATCATATAATTATGTTTTAGGAGTTTTTAACAAAAACTGGATGAGAATTAAGAATACATATTAATATTTTGCTTTTTAGCCTATTTTCTAAAGGCTAAAAAGCAAAAACTTTGCTTTTTTGGCTTAAAAGGCTGCTTATGCACCATCATATTTGTATAAACATGTGACTCCAGTAATAACTTTTCAACCAGTTAGTAGATTTTCATGAAATTTTTTAGCAATTTTTGCCATTAAAGAACACCTTGATGTTACTTTTATGTACAAATAAGATATGGTATATTATGATGGTAATACATTTCAGATATCTAGCTTTCTAATTAGATTTTTCATAATACATAATAATTGTATTTAATAAAGTATTTCATAAATTTAACCAAGTTAACACTTTATCAATGCAAAGCTAGAATTCTAGTTTTATGTAAGTTTCTTTTATGAATATGAGAAGTTTTCTGCATATAATTGAAAATAACATCAAAAATCCTTCCTCTTCCATCATTTTCTGTTATAATTCTATTCTATTACTTGATTTTATTTAATATTCTGGAAATATTTTATTTCAAAATTTATTTAGTTTGATTTTCTCATTATGTATAAGAAAAATTTTTAGATATCTAAATGAATTTTTGTAAAACATCTGTACACTTATTGTTGTTTACCACTTATAGATATCAACCACTTGATGTTGAAGTATCATTACTGTTGATTCATGATTTCAATTGCATTTATACAATAGTAAATGAGTAACAGTAAATGGTTAATTTCATAATATTCGGTTGTCTGAAAGGTCATGACGCATTTTTTCTATGTTTTAAAAAGTGTGTTTATTTATATAAAGATCAAAGATTAATCAATGATATATTATCCATTTTGCTCGATAACCTTTTGCCATCTTTCAGGGAGCTTCATAATTCCTCGTTCATAGAAGGACCTCTCTTTATCTGCGAAAAACTGAACAAGATGCTGATTTACAGCCTCATCTGAAGCAAATGTTATATCATGCAAGGAGTTTTGAAGAGAGCGAAACAAATGAAAATCTGATGGCACAAGGTCTGGTGAGTATGGTGGGTGTGGCAACACATCCCATCCAAGCTCCAATATTTTTTAGTAGGTGACCAAACTTGTGTGTGGTCTTGCATTGTCGTGATGGAACACAACTCCTTTACGATTAACAAGCTCTGGATGTTTTTGGATGATGGATTCGTTCAAACTGTTCAATTGCCGACAGTATACATCTGAATTGATTGTTTGGTTCCTTGGTAGAACCTCAAAAAACATGACACCTTTAAAATCCCACCACACTGAGAGCATAATCTTCCTCTGATGAATGTCTGCTTTTGATGTTGTTTGAGGCAGATCATCATGCCGGGACCAAGACCGTTTGTGCACCACATTATTGTAAATGATCCACTTCTCATCACCAGTTATCAATTGCTTCAAAAAAGGGGTCATTTTCCTCACATTTAATGAGTATGTTGCAAATGTTTGTGTGTGCTGTCAAATGAACTTCTTTGAATTCATGAGGAATCCAAATATCGAGCTTGCTTATGTATCCCAGCTTCTTCAGGAGATCATGAACAGTTGAATGATGAATGTTTAATGTTTCTGCAATCTCTCGTGTCGTGTAATGATGGTTTGACCAATTAATGCCTTTATTTTATCGTCATCAATCTCGGTTGGCCTTCCTGACCGAGGAGCGTCTTTGAGATCAAAGTCACCAGCACAGAATTTTGTGAACCATTGCTGGCATTGACGTTCTTGTAGAACATTTTCACCGTAAACTTTTTGCAACTTTTCACAAGCTTGACGTGTGTTTTCCCCTTTACAGAAGTAAAACAATAAAATATGGCAAAAATGCAAAGTTTGGTCTTCCATCTTCAACTTGTAATATTTATATAAAAAAAAAAAAAAACAGATCAATTTTTTTTTAATGAAGCTAAAACTATCAGCTGTTAAATGCCACAATAATAACATAGATGCGAATAACTCTAGTACTTCAAAAAATGAACAAACACCATCCGTGATAACGAAAATGCATCATGACTTTTCAGACAACCCAAATGTAATAATTAATCATTATTACATTTTTATAGTGAGAACTAGTTTTTTTTCTGATAAAAAATAGACTGAAAGCATAAAAAACAAATGGAAGTGGGCATAGTAGTTATGAAAATGCATCATGACTTTTCAGACAACCCAAATGTAATAATTAACCATTATTACATTTTTATAGTGAGAATTAGTTTTTTTCTGATAAAAAATAGACTGAAAGCATAAAAAACAAATGGAAGTGGGCATAGTATTTTCTCCAATAGCCTGCTAAGTATAGCTGTGTGGTATTTATGTTAAACACTCTTCTCACTCTATTTTTTAAATAATAATCTGAAAAACAACATAGAGGTACATCAGAAGAAAAATACAGGATTATTGGCTAAGAAAATGGCAGATACTGTAATTTAGTAGAATGCAAAGAATACAAAAAAGGAAATTTCTTTTAAATAAAATGAAAAAATTAATATCAATTAATGAAAATGAATATATTTTCTTGAAGATATATTCATTTTCATTAATTGATTTATTTTTTCACTGATTAATTAATTAATTTTGATGAAAATTAGATTTTATAAAAAGAAAATAAAATATAAAGCACTAAATTCTTTTGTCAGACCAAAATTTGAAATTTTTTTACAGGATCATAGAAAGCATGCTGAAAATTTCAAGATAATACCTTAAAAAAATCGTAATTTATATAAACATGCAAATTTTCAAATTTATGTGTGTTAGAGAAATCAAAACTACAGGTTTTGCAGATTAAGTATTAATTTTGCATAAATGAATTAGCAATATTTATAACTATAGCAATTAATAAATATATATTTTTCATGAAAGGCAATTTTTAATAAATTAATTTAAAAAATAACTAACAAGATTATAGATGGACAACCCTGTTAACTTTCAATAAAGCTTTAGATATTTTATAGTGAGAATTAAAGTTATTTTCTAATATTAATTTTAAAAATTTACATAAAACAAATATTTTATATTTTAAAAGACATAGGTGAAATATTATTTAACTGTAAAATCTTCATTATGAATATATATATTTTTTTAAATTAAATACATTTTTGAATTTAATTTTTCATTTTAAATAATATATATTGGATCAATAATTCAAGTACTCCTCAAGTTACAAACATAATTCATATGTAATTTTTGTTCATAACTTGAATTGTTGTAATTCAGATATTGCTGTTATTTTGCCTCAAAAGTATTAAAATGACTTTACATACTACATTTTGTAATAAATTTCACAACTGAATCAATTAGAAGTTTCTTATTTTGCAGATTTGAATGAAAAGTTTCAAATATAAAGCAAAGATTTTTGGTATAATTGCTGCCATCTCGAAATATTGCTGTAATATGTTAACTGTGTAATTTAACATTTTATTGGTTGATTAATTTGCTAGAGAATTTTATCATCATTAATATTTAAAATTCTCAATTTTTGAAATTTGAAATGAAATTTCATATTCATAAGTATGAATATTCATAACTTGAGGAGTTTGTGTATTTTTATATTAATGTGCACTTATATGAATTGGGTGAAGTTTCAACTTTTTTTAAATCCGTATTCATAAAATAATTTAATACTGATGAATACTTGTCCCTAATGCTTCAAATCTTAAAAAATTTATAAGTGAAATAAATTAATCTATCAGATCCATAATATAATTTAATGGCAAAGAAATCAGATCAGAAATTAACTATAAACACATGTGATTGATTAATTCTAACCTGAATCTTTGATGTTACTGGTCCATTCATGAGAAGTGTGTTGGACGATGATTGAGGTCCACTGGATGGTACAGAGGGATTATTTGTTGATACAGAAAGAACAGACAACTGAACAGATGCAGATGCTGCAGCACTATATAACGTTGTCCCACTGGTAGGCCCTGTTGTACTGGAGGAAAGCACATTGTCTGTATTAGCTGCCAAGGATTGATTGCTATTTGTAGTTGTTAAACTATACACACAAGACAATGGTTGAATTTGACTGAAAACTGTTGATACAGGAGTTTGACTCATGAGCATGGTGCTAAACGATGTACTGACAGAAGTTGAGCTTGATGAAGAATGAGATGAGTTGATTGGTATACTACTGTTCATAGAAACTGCATCTATTGAATTAGTTTTATTGTTGTTTTCTGGATAAACTGAAAAATAAAAATGCCATTTTAGAAAAACATAAAATAATCTATTATAGCAATTTAAAGTCTAGATTTGTTTACATTTCAATTAAATTTAGTGTTACATAAAATGAAGTAATTCTAATCAAATAGTTTTAGATGCAATATAAAGTATTACATTTTAGTGCAGAATCTAGAAGCATTTATTCCAACTTCAGTTCTTAGTTAAGAGTTTAGCCACTTAAAATGACAGTGCTGTCAAATTATCAGGTTATGTTGCAAAAAGTTAGTTTATAAAAATAGTTTTTAATGCAAATTGATATTATCTAAAATAAAATATATCTAGATATAATAAAATCATATTTATACATATTGATTTATGACAGGATTCAGTTCAAAATTATTAAAAAATAAGTTGATATAGTTACAAATTAGAAATATATTTATTGATTACTCATTATCATATATCTTAATAAAAAAATCTATTAGGAGAATATATTAATCAAATACCCTTAGTGAGCTAATTTGGAGTTAAACTGTAATTTTAGTAATTTTTCATTAATCTCAACTACAGTGCCACCAGCTCTTAGGTTAATAATTAATTAAATTGAATTTAAGTGAAGGTGGTGCTAGCTATTATTTAATATTTTTTTACTATTTTCCTGATGTTAAAAATCTTGCCACCATATTGGAGTCAAACTGAGAACTTTGGGTTACTATCTCTTAGTATCTGCAATTGACAGACAAAGGGTTGGTAAGCACCTTAGGTGCTCATACCTCCTACTAGAAATGATATCTTTGCTGAGATCTAAGTGCTGTTTGAACTGTTCATACGAGCAAGGAACTTGCACAGAGCTGCACTTAGCTGACCATTAACTTTGTTATGGGCAAGCTGATCTATTAGAAGTTCCTCCTATATGGATACTTTGGGACCAGTTGTTGCACCATTGAATACTGCTTATCTCAGGTAGTACCTGTTGCTATAGCAACACTATGCATGAGAGGCCGAGATTAGAAGGATCTTTTATCCTGGCAGTCTGGTAAAATCAGCTTGGCCTGATTTAACCAGACTGCCAGACCATTCCATTCCATGAGCCCAGAGATTGTGGATTAAGTCCCCACGGTGTATTGGCTATGATTAAAGTAGAGTTACATCTCACAGAAGGACCCCTATAAAACCTTCTTAGTGGAACTGGCTCTCAGCCCTATAGGGCAGTATCTTTAATTTTTATGAGCATTATGAACCTTACTGTCCCAACAGCTTAATTAATTAGAACCATTATCATGATCTCAGGCAGATTTCAATTTCAGAAAACTTATATTATGACTAATTTAGAAATTTATCAGATTAGGCAAACATTAGCACTTCCAAACAGGCAATCTAAGTAACCATGGTCCTCCGACAAATCAGATAATATATCTTAATAAAATTTATTAAGAGAATATATTAACCAAAGCCAAACTAGCCAATAGATGGTGTCACCTTCACCTAAATTTAATTAAATTAATTATTAACCAAACACATGGTGGCATCATCATTTTATTTTAATTCTGTATATAGGTTTCCCTCATTTTACTTTCATAAAATGAGGAAAACCTGTATAAAGAATTCTTATGAAACCTTTCATAAGGCAAAAAGATGTAAAGTGAAGAAACAATTACCATTAATTTATATGGGAAAAATTTTTGAGAATTCCTAGACCTAAAAAAATAATTTATCAAATAGCACATAAAACCTAAAAATAATACTAGCATATAGTAAAAGCAGGAATGATATGATATCATATATATATCCTATATAAAATAGAAATAATGTATGTACAATATAGTTTCACTTATGACGATACTTATATTTTCAGTTAAGCCGCCATATCGTACATGGGATATATTGTATCTGGCAATAGTGACTTTTAGAGATTTATCATAGGCTGGTCAACATCATGATGGCATCAACTGGAAAGTTGAAAAACTAGAAGCATGAAATCCAGAAATGAAGCCTGATCCTCCAGGATAGTAAGCTACTGCATTACTACGTGGCCATCTAGCCAAATTCTATTTTTATAAAATAGAATTTGTAAAAATTTTCTTGTTGAATTTCTTTCAGTTAGTGAAAATAAGCAATAATGTAGATCATTCATAAAAGTAAAATTGCACTGAACAAACCTTCTTAAAGTGAAAGAAATCTGTATTGATATTCCTTTCATAAAATCATTTATTTTAATTAAAATGAAATCATTTTTATTTAGTTTATTAAAAAACAGCTTTGCTTTTTATTTATTTCTATTAATTTTCTTAATATTTTAAAGAAAATTTAAATTTCTCCAAATTTTAATAAATTCTATTTATGTGCAGTATCAGTCATATTTTCCTTACAATAATTGTTTGATTTTTATTATATTTTCGCTCTGTATAGCACTCTGGACAAGAATTAGACAAATAGAATGACAGGGGAAGGTTTTATTTGCATTATAAGAATTATGCATTCTAGTTTAAAAATAAAAATTTTTTATTGTATATATTGCAAACATCAAAAAATTATATTTTATATTTAATGTTTAAAATATATAGCACTCTGGACAAGAATTAGACAAATAGAATGACAGGGAAAGGTTTTATTTGCATTATAAGAATTATGCATTCTGGTTTAAAAATAAATATTTTTTATTGTATATATTGCAAACATCAAAAAATTATATTTTATATTTAATGTTTAAAAATGGAATTAAAAAATATGCAGATTGGCATAAATTCTTGAATATAATTGTAAATATAGTATAAAATAATTTATCATTTACAAATTTTAGCAGCAATTACTGATTAAATGCATTAAAAAAACAATTTATTGAGAATTCTTATTCTTCTAAAGTCTGCATGTAGTTTAAAATAACAAAATTTCCTCATTCATGCAAAAGAAATTGGGAAAATCATTACAGAATAATAAATACTAATCAAACTACAAATATTATACACTTAAAATAAATTTTTCCACAATTCAGAACACAAATTTCCAAAAACTAGTTAGCTCCTGATCACTATGTGCCCAAATACACCAAAAACGAAACATTTGCATGCAAAAGAAATTGGGAAAATCATTACAGAATAATAAATACTAATCAAACTACAAATATTATACACTTAAAAATAAATATTTCCACAATTCAAAACACAAATATCCAAAAACTAGTTAGCTCCTGATCACTATGTGCCCAAATACACCAAAAACGAAACATTTGTTTCTTATCTGTCAAATTTGAGATTTTTCATTTATTTAGCATAATCTTGTATGTAATGCTTTTGCTTTTTTTCTTCTCCAGACCAAACTTTGAAATTTTCTTAACATGAAATTGGCAACTATCGAACTATCGATTTACCAATTCAGTTATTTAGTTGTTAATTACAATTTTTATCTCGAAATAAAAAATTATAATTTCTGAAATGAATAAAATATTATTTAAATTCTGAACTAAATCAAATATTATTTAAATGCAACATTTATGTAGCTTTGACGTGCCGAATGCAAACTGAACTCTTAAGCCGGGGAACAGTCAGCATTTTTTGATCGAAAAAGACAGAAATTGAAATCAAATACAGAAAGAAGTATAAAAACATAAATAGGAAGTAAACTATGATAATTTAAAGCAAAATTTTATAAAAAGATTGGGATTTAGTTTTCTAAAAGACGCAATTAAAGATTTGAAGTGAGAGGAGTTGAGTTTAGGTTTTCTAAAAGACGCAATTAAAGATTCGAAGCGAGAGAAAATAGTAAATGATTAAAGATTCAAAGCAAGAAAAAATAGTAATGATGACACTTCTGGCACAGGAATTCACACATGTGCAGAAACATGGACTCCACATGTATATTACTTTATTATATATGATTATATAGAAAATTAAAAAATAAAAATATTGACATAAAATAACAAAGACAAATCTAAATATAGTAGAAAATAATTTATAGTTGATGAAATTTTAAAACAGATATTGATTAAATGCATAAAAAATTCCAGATTAACTCATTTTTTAATGAATAAATTTTGTATAATTAAAAACAAGAAACTAAATGATAAAATTTCACAAAATATTAGCAGATGGCATTAGTATACTGCAATAAAACTTTCAGAAGCCATAAATTTACCCTGCCAGAGAGGCCATAAGTCAAAGTAAAGTATCAAAGCAGAATTTTGCCTTTGCATTGTCTAGGTGTTAAAAACTATAAAAATTATTATTTTAAATTTTACTTAATTATATTATTACCTTCCCAGTGACAGGCTTCTTTTGTTGTTCCACTTAATGAAAAGTCTGCTCTTTCCCAAACTTGATATAGACTGGTATGCATTTCTTCTGCTATGGCTAAAATATTTCCATTAATTATTTATTGATAACTTCATCAATTCATCAATTATGCTTATAATAAATAAATTATGTCTATTTTTATTAACTAATTCATCATTAAAAGCATCATTAATCTGGCAACATCAAAATAAAATATGGAATGAACTGAAGAAATGAACAAATGCATTATGTGCTTATACTACATGCTAAATATTTAACTAACAAAATTAGAAATCTTAATCTTATAAGTAATTAGATTTCTCACTACTACTCTTTCCCTTATGTTCAAAGCATTTTTGAATAATTAAAACAGTTTTCAAATCAATTGCAAATATCTCCAAACCTAAGAAACAAAATCATACCTCAAATCATGAACACAACACTAACAAATCAAATTTGATGAAAAACCAAGTTTAGAATACATTATTCTTATATGTGAAATTCACTATTTCATTGTATAGACAAAAACAAACAAAAATTAAACTTAATGAATATTTACTTGCAGCCCATAAAAAATTATATGTTATCTATATACAATCATATAAAAATAATTGCAATTGATAAAACTATGAGCCTCTTAGAAGCCAAACTGATTAAATCCTTTTTTTTTTTTTTTTTTTTTTTTTTTTTTTTTTTTTTTAAATTTCTCAATTTTAGCACCCAAACACATGTTTGCACTAATCATGTGCTCTAAAATTGAGAAATTTACAAAAAATGAAATTAATTAGTTTGGCTTCTGAGAGGTTTATATAATTTTAATATTATATTTTGAAACAAATAATTTATGCAGAAAATAAATTTTTAAATTTTAACAGACAACACATGTTTAATTAATCAAAACATGGGACTAGAAATTGACGACTTAGGAAACCCCTTATTAAAAGTATTAGAACACTGATTAAACACTAACACCTGACCTTTAACTCAGACTCATTTTTTTTTATTCAATATTACTTAGCACAATGACTGCAATAAGTACAGACAATGTGTCAAAGCTGAGTATGATATAAATCATAATTTAATAATCTATCAACATTCTCTATCTTCTTGTAACAATATTCATCAAGTATAGAAAGTCTTCAACTTACAATGAAATAGTGTTCAAAAAATTTTGGTCGTAATTCAAATCCATCATAACTAAAACCATGATTTTCCATAGCTGTAATGCTACAAATGGAGGTTATGTTCCCAACCACCAAAACTTAGAATGTTCAATATGCTTTAAATAGTAGTAGTATACAGTAATGTTAAATAAATGCTGTTAATTCTTTAAAAGATGAAAATTCTGTATTTCATGCTTTTTAGAACTATATGAATAAAATTAAAAAAAAAAAAACTGTATTTTTGTTATCTATTTCTAACACTTGCTTTATTACCTTAACCAATATGAAGTTCTGATTGTGATTTTGTCGTGTTCATGTTAGATTTAGCTTTGATTGTTAATTTATTTTCCAGAAGTATAGATGATCTGGCCAGGCTGGACTCTGGAATCTTGCAGAGTCATGAAACCATTAGGTATCTTTAGGATTATTGATAGTTTTGAATATTGAGATATTGACCATATTCTAGAAATACTACATTGGAAAATATAATATACTGGATTTAGTAGATATAAACTGTTAGCTTTGATTGTTATTTTTAAGAAATTCTTAAAATATTCTCATTGCAAAATATGAAAAAAAAATAAAATTTAATAATTAAAGAATTAATGTGAAATTCAAAATTATATTAGATAAAAAAAAACCATAACCTTAAAATGCATACCAATAAAATGATAAAATTTATTATAAGGCATAATTCAACTGAATTTAAAAATTTATAACATTGATATTTTAAACTTACTTTTATTTAAATTACTATTCTGAGAGGCAGCAGCTGCTACAGCATAAGGTGTTGTTGGTGGTGTTGGAGAGATAACAGAATGATTATTATGGGAATTCAGAGATGGTGAACTGCTACTACTGCTCTGAGTAGAACTGCTGAAAAATAATAATAAATTTTTGGAAAATCTAATATGATTAGAAATGATATTAATAAAAATTATTAAATCCTCTAGACCAGGGGTCGGCAAACTGCGGCTCGCGAGCATATAGTCAGATATTCATTTTATTCATTCTTGAATCCTTGATATTCTTCCAGAATGGGAAAGGTTTTTTCGCTAGCTAGACTGTTTTCCTCCATTAAAATAAAGATAATGAATAATATTACGCAATTTTAATTACAGTTGAGTCTCTGTAGTCCGACACTCAGCGAACCGTCGCGCCGCCCACGTGAAATTTTCATGTCACAATTTATCCATGTGCGAGAGATAGAAACTGACAAATTGTCAGTCGCTTTATAGTCGGACTAATTTTTAAGTTCAGTACACTGTTTACTGTAAAATAGTGTTTTTACTGTATCAGTATTTGTTATTTTTCTTTACATAATGTCACAAATTGGAAAAATGAAAAACGAAAACACAAGACATTGATTGTGGTCGAAAAGGCAGAAATAATTAAGAAACTTGACTTGGAGAAAAGCTTAGTGATTTGGCTTCATTTTATAGTATTGGATGAGCCACCAATTATAACATTAAAAAAATCGGGATAAAATTGAAAGGTTTGTGAAAGATTTGAACAGCAAGAGTAGTGACAGGAAAGTTTCAATAAACTGAGTGCATTCGTTTATGTAATTCCATTTTTTTTTTTTAAATTGAATATCCAATAATCCGACAAATCTCTGAAAGCCGATAAGCCCCAGAACCATATGTGTCGGATTAGGGAGACTCTACTGTAAATTTTATAAATTTAATACTAAAATAAATTATAAAATTAAAAACGATTTTTTAGTTGATAAACAATAGTTAGCATTGAAATAAACAACAAAATGATCACAGCAAGTAAAGGTGTAGCTATTAATCAATAGGATTTTAACAATGAAAAATGAATTGTTATCGTCATACTTTTATTATTAACAGATATCGTCACTTTTCACTCACTCATTTTTCTATCCGAAGAGCGTAAGAAATAAATCATTCCATGCTACTAAGGGCCAGATCCAACCATTCTGAAAAACTGAAGGTATGAAATACAGGAATTGAACCTGGATCCTCTAGAATGGAACATAGCATGCTCTCACCACGGCATTCCTGACCATTAAATTACCATTATTAATAATCATTATTATAATTAAAAGAACTGAAATATCTTTACGATTCTCATTTGAAATTTAAAAAAATATTATGTGGAAAATAATGGAAAGAATTTTCACAAAAATCACTTACAGATACCCTAAATAGTGCTTATTAGAATTTTATTATTCTAAAAGCATTATTTAGTTATGGTTATTTAAACCAGAGGTGTCCAATCTTTTAGTTTCCTTGAGCCACATTTGAAGAAAAATTTTTCTCGGTCCGCACATAAAATATATTAATTCTAACGATATTTGTTAAGCAAAAAAGTTAATAAATAATGTACAATGTATGATATCTACCATACAAATAAGCAAAAATGTCATAGTAATACTGTATATGTCGTGTCAATATGTAATCTTTGACTTCTTTTCATTCAGAAATTTTTAAAAATCATTGAGCAAGTCAAGAAGTTTTAATCACTGAAATAAGAAATATTTTAGAAAATGGAAATAGGAAATGTAGATAGATATTTAAATAATAAAAACTTCATTAACTTCATTAAGTACATAAAAATCTCAAAGTTTTAAGAAAGTTTACGATTTTATGTTGTGCAGCATTCATTACAGCGCTGGGCCGTGAGTTGGACAGCCCTGTTCTAAATGATTTTTCTATATCCAATTTATTCCAATTCAAATATTCCACAAATGAATGAATTTTATGAAAATCTTTTCGAAGTTAATGAATGATTCTGCATTTCAGAAAGCATTTTAAATTCATTATTTAATTAAAAATTCATAATATAAAAAAACATATTTAAGGAACATAGACTCCCTTTCTGCGGTTGCCTTTCTTCTTTCTGAGGTTGCCTTTCTGTTAGAAAATTATTGAAGAGTTAACTTGTTTGAGAGTGTTAAATAAACCAAAGATAGCTTTAGAATCACAAACATCAAGTTCTTTTACGCAAGCACACTACGCTAAATATGTTTTCAAAAAAATATCGTTTTAGCATTCTTAACATTATTGATGCTTTTAACGTTACTGGAGTTAATAATTTTCTCAAAAATTAATTTTTATTTTGCTGAGAGGATTTTGATAATATTGAAAATGAACATAATCAATAGTTATTGTATACATATTCAGCTTATTTAAGTATACTAAACGAGGTTTTTTATGTATTTCATACATATTAAGAATACAAATTGTCTTCTTCATCTTTAAAGCTTTGATTGATTTCTCGCTAGATATAATAAACAAACCGTGCAGAACTTGGTTAGATTAGATTAGTGTGATTAAGCCGCCATATCGCACAAAGGATATTCTATATCTGGCGGCCATTTATAGAGCCCATCACAGGCTAGCCAACACCCATGATGGGATTAACCGGATGGTTGAAGGATCGAGTTTAACGGGCCAGGACCGGACCCATTCTGAAAAACTGGAGGTGTGGGATCCGGATTTGAACCCGATCCTCCAAGGTGATAAGCCATTCAGAAGTTGGTAAAATTTATATTTTATCAATCGCCATATGCAACATAACAGCTGCCCTTTCTTCACCGAAAAAAGGACCTCGAATTTCAACTCGATTCCTAAGATCCCCTTAAAATGATAATTTCACAATAAATTATTTTGATTAATTTTATATGTAAATTATTTTTTCTAATTAGAATTTGTCAGTCGAACCATCGTGCCGCTCACTAGGATAAGACGGTTTTTTTGCATATTTTACGCCCCTTTCCAATCTGGGAGATTACTAAGGGGCGGGGCCAGTTTCAACCACGGGCTGCACCCACACCCGTGGAGGGGAGCCGGATGATGAAAGACGGGGATCGCCGGCCCGGGAACAGCACCCCGAAAAAATCCGAGACCAGACCCGGGACGTGAACTCGGGTCCTCCTGCGTGGCACGTCGACAACGTTACCATTCGGCCATCCGGCCGCCAGAATAAGATGGTTGAATTGATATGACGCTTTAAATTTTTTTAAAGAACTTTACTTTATTGTTGAATAATCATTTCAGTACTAAAGTGTTTAATTTTAATGATATTTTCTTTGGTAAAATTTGCAGATTTTTTTTTGTACAAATATTTGTGATTTTATAATCAAAATTCTAATAACCGGCCCATCTTGCTTCATCTTCCTCTACACGATGTTTATATATTTGCGTAGAAATTTAATAATTGAAAATAAATTTCGATCTTTGTTTATTTATAACGCTAGTAGTTTAAAACATATCTTTTAAATAAACCAGTTTTAGCTAATTGTACTAAAAATATTGGTTACCAATTTGTTACAAAACTAATTAAAACATTATTACTTTAGCGTAAAATGTATTATTAGCTGGTAGACAATATAGGCATCTCCAACGCAATTTATTTAGATTCCATACGCATTTTTTAAGATGTCCGAAATTAATGAGAAAGATTCGAATATCTCTCCAGTCTGCAAAGAGGAAGAAAGTCAAGACATTAACAAGAGAAATATTGATCAGAATGCACTTCAGGATTCGGCAAATGTCACTGAACCAGAAAAAATGTCAGTAGATGAAAGAGAATTGAAAGAGGTGATTTTCTTTCTTCAGCGATGTGCCACTGGAATCTTTGAAACCATTGAATGTATGGGATCACTATTGATAGCCATGTCACGAGTATCGATTCTAAAATCACAAAAAGGAGAAAAATCCCAGAAATTGAAAACTAAAATCAAACAATTGACTGATTTCATGGACAAGTGCAATATGCAAATATCTAATATCTGTAAATGCGTACAGAAGCAGAATAAAGAGTATTCTTCCCAGTTCGAACCTATACTTTCTGGAGTTTCTCAAGGTATGAATCACATTCGTGTGCTTATTGAAAAAATCAACGTAGCTCTCGATTTAAATATAGATCTCGATGACTTCGTCACCGAATCCAAGATAATGACTTCAGAATAATTTGAAAATGTAATGCATTTTCTAATGACAAAATTTATAAATATTTATTTTATTTTCGATTAAAAATGATTAACTTTATTTCTGTTATATTGTATTTGATTTCACATAAATATTATACGACTCGATGTTTATAAATAATGAAAACCATCGCTAAACATTGAAATAAATAAATTTATTTTATTAAATTTTAAATTATAAATTAATTTAAATTTAAAATGATTATTATGTAATTACTTAAGAAGATTAAATAATCTCACAAGAGACTCTCAAGAGATTTTGAGAATTCGATAGCTGAAAATGTATAGATCGATAAAATAATCGAAATCGATAGATCACCTTAAAAAACCTCTAAATAGACATTTATCGGCGGACCGCTGATAAGACGAAAGCTACAGATGTTCAAAGTTTACAAAATAACTAGTATTATACAATTTTTAACGGACATAGTGCATGTTTAATTGCAACTATTGTGTAGGATGATGGTGTGATTCAGGCAAAAATGGGAGGAATAGTGGGCACATTTGAAAAAAGGTAAAGATGAACAATTGGATTCATGACATGTTTCACAAAAATTGAAATTGAAGCAGTAATCAACAGGTATAATGAATGGTTCAGGTCCCTGTAAAGATATCCAGTTTTGGAAAAAGAGTATCGGATCATTTTTGTCTAATCCAAACAATCATCCTTAAGGTACTTGTGTACCTTATGGATGTAAATGTGGGGATGTGTGTGTATTCTCTATTGTTAGTTAGAATACACACACATCCCCACATTTCTTATAACATATAGTCAAAACAAGAACAATGTCAAACTTTCGCTTTCTTCTGATTCACGATCTGGTCGACAACACTTCCTGCCGGCTTAACAGTATTCAAGCGATACATAAATTATTTAAAACTAGATAATCACTATTTAAATGATGAGAACAATGGTCATGATGGAGTAGAAGAAAGCAAAGAAGCCAAATTAATGATCCAATTAATGATTAAAGCCATTTTCTTTTCTAGTCGTCGGCTTATATAAAACCTAAAATATTTCGTTAACTATTGAAAATGTGGATCTAATATTTTGCATATTAATATTCCTCATGACTCATGAATAATTTCCAAATTTGATCTAAATCGGCATCGAACAGTTCTCTTCCTTCGCTTGTAAGAAGATATTTGGAGTCCAATAATTCTGATTGTTCGGTATTTTCGAACTATATATAAAAATTGCTAAAAATCGCATAAATTATTTATACAAATAATATTAATTCATATGTATGATATATAGATATAATTAAAATATCATATCGAATGTAAAAAATTATAATAATCTTAATATCAAATATTCCCGTTGATCGACCAGATTAGCAGCATGGAAACGCTTATTTCCATTCTAGAGGATCCAGGTTCAATTCGTGAGTTCAATCCTCCTTGGTTCCATCCCTTAGAAACTTTATTCGTGAGATCTAGACCCAACCTGATGATTCTCGTTCACTACAATTCGGTTGATCCTTCCACAGAGATTAGCAAACTATAGCAAGGTTGTGTATCCACCACTTAATCACCATTGATTGGAAAGCGGAGTCATCTGTTACCAGAAAAAAAATACAGTATTTCCATTGCGGATGAAATATTCAAATTAAAAGATTTCGTCTGTTATTTTCGAAGTCTGTACATAAGAGGATTTACAGAACATGTATCGTATCAAAATAATATCTAATTGCTTTTAATATTTATAGATGAGTTGAAGTGCTGTTCTGACCAATCAAGTTATACAAAAATGATTCTGTTCTAGGTAATTTTATGTTTGTTTCTATACAAGAGAAGCAATTAATCGTAAATTTTAACTAATTCATCGCATATCGATACAAAATTTTTAATGTAACGATTCTAATAAAACATATGCATAATGCAATAGGTTCTGGAAAGAATTAGTTGCCTATTTTCCAATTACACTCTGTTGCAAAAATTCGATGCGCCCCTAGAAAATAGAGCGAGAATTGCGAAACTCGGTATACATATGCCTTTCAGTTAGATCAGTGGTTCTCAACCTTTTTACTGTTGAGGAACACATTTTAATATTTTAAAATTTGGCAGCATACCTAAATCTAAATTATTATTTAAAATATTTAACAACGAATTTTTATTAACAGATTATTATACAGAATCTATTCTTATTTATTACATTCAGATTACAGACATACTCGTACATCTCATAATTAAATGGCAGTCCTTGTTAAGTTATAGTGCCACCTGCGGATTTTGTCTTTTTAGAGAAACTATAATTTTTATTCCACTTAATTTTTAAATTATGAATAACAAGAAAGTTTTTTTTTTCGTTAGATTTTTTAACGATTCCCTAGGTATCGGTACAGTGGCTCGACTGCAAAAGGGATATCCAGCCAACCACGTTTCACTATTAATATATATGATTCATACAATTACATACATACAATTCATTGTTAATTTTTTGCGGCACACTGTCAAAGGTTTGGCGGCACACTAGTGTGCCGCGGCACAGCGGTTGAGAACCACTGAGTTAGATATACAAATAAAATTTCATCGCCAAGGATTGCATAGGACGTTTCGAGAGCTAATGAGAAGAGCGAATCTGAGGCCAATATAAGGAGCGGCATTCGTAAATATCTGATCAATTTTGCTGTTTCATTACGTTAAGTAGTCTAGGAAAACGCTTATATGACGTATCCGACAACAATATGAGCAACTGAACAAATTTCAGAGAAACCGCTTCATACTCTTACAATAAGCCTACAACAAATCTGTGCCAATTTTTCTGCAACAGAGTTTATTTCCGCAAAAATTTGAATTATTAAAAATGTGGAATTAAAATATGTCATCAATCTGAAAAACAAGTTGACTTAATCTATCTTTGGATTATTTCGATTAAAAAAATTTGTTCAGCACAGGTATTCAGCATTTTTAAATAAATGAATTTACGGGTTAATTAATTTTGCTTCATAATCACTGATTTTCGATTAAAAATCAGCAAAGGTATTCAGCATTTTTAAATAAATGAATTTACGGGTTAATTAATTTTGCTTCATAATCAGCTTTAATGACATAGCGAGTCTACGGAATTTCATAAAAATCAAATAAATACTATAGTTTGAAAATTATTAGAGAGAAATCTCAGAAAGTTGAAAAAGAATTGAAAAGAAATTCACATTTTAAATAGTTAACGCTACAGAATTAATTAATGCATTATCAATACCAGCTTTCATAACTTAATTTATTTTCTGCTGAATTTGATTAAAATTCATTAATCAGTTCAATATATTGTATATTAAAAAATTGAAAAGTTTGAATGCTCACCATTTTTAAATGGCGGCAGGGTAATAACATATCTATAAAATTTTTCTCGAAAATCTATTAGTTAGTTCAAAAATTATTAGTGATATCTTATAAGCCTCACTTTCATTTGGAAAGTAGACTAATAATGATCGTCAACATTCATATTTTTCAATTTTTAAATAACTTTTTTTCAGGATAAATCATTATTAAGATAGTGTGGCTTACTTTTCAAATCATTAAAACAGATCCTAAATCTGTTTTAATGATTGGGGAAAGAAATGAGAAGGGGAAAAATTACAGTACTCATATTCCATCCATCAGATGGCGTTAACACGATTCTTAATCATTAAATTAATCATCTTAATTAATCATTAAAACAGATCCTAAATCTGTTTTAATGATTAATTTAATGATTAAGAATCGTGTTAACGCCATCTGATGGATGGCATATGAGTACTGTAATTTTTCCCCTTCTCATTTCTTCTTTGAGTACTACCCACCTTGTTGCATGGCTACAGCGTGATGTTATTGTTATCGAAAAGAGGATATGAATAGAAAATGATAAAAATAAGGACACATCGATAATCTTAATTTTAATACTTAATGCATACATATATACATCACACAAATATTCATATAACTTGTGTACAATCAATAACTTTAAATTTGTAAATTATGTTTTTTTTTTTTTTTTACGAAAACTATCATTTTACGCTTTCCAACAGCGACGATCAATCCAAATGGGCTCGTTGTCGTGTCTGAGAAACGATCGATGACGGACTGTCTTTCAGAGTTTATTAACAATAGAATTGCTTAATTTTGAAACGTAATTGTAGTTTGGTATCTAATAGAAACGTGCCTTAGAAAAATTTAGAAATAAGAATTTTTTCTATGTAATTTTCTAATCCTTTAACAATAGAATTGCTTAATTTTGAAACGTAATTGTAGTTTGGTATTTAACAGAAACGTGCCTTAGAAAAATTTAGAAATAAGAATTTTTTCTATGTAATTTTCTAATCCTGTTATGTTAACCAAGGCTATTGGATGTATCCAGTGAAGTTGAGAGAAGGACAATTATCCATTTACTATTACTCATACATATCTAATCTACTTAATAGATACCATATACCGGGTGTTTTTCTTGAAACCGAACACTCTGATTTTTGGCATCGAGCCAATTCAAAAACACCCGGTATATATATACGCATTATATACTGACAAATAAATGTACGGATTACAAAAGGGTCATTTTAAGCTTTATTTTCTCGAACATTATAACATACCGAAATTATTTTTTTAGAATTAAAATGAAAGACTTAAGTCTGGGTGAAAAATTTTGTTAAAAAAAAAGGACAAACACACATAAAAGAGAGCATAATCTTAATTAGGATTTAACCTTAATTAACCTGTGGTAACCTTAATTAGGATTTGATGCGATTTCTATTTAATAAGTGCGAGTACTTTCCCATAATCCTACTGCTTCCGAATAATGATCAATTGATCGTTTCCTAAAGTTTATAATAAGAAATTTGTTGATCAAAAGTTAACTTTAGATTAATGAACTTATAAATAACGAATATAAATACTATACATAATAAAATATCGACAGTAAAAGATACTTTCGCATATAAGGTGAAAATGAAAAACATTCTTCATATTCAATGACATACATAGGATTTGATCCGATTTCCATTTAATAAGTGCGAGTACTTTCCGATAATTCTACTGCTTCCGAATAATGATCAATTGATCGTTTCCTAAAGTTTATAATAAGAAATTTGTTGATCAAAAGTTAACTTTAGATTAATGAACTTATAAATAACGAATATAAATACTATACATAATAAAATATCGACAGTAAAAGATACTTTCGCATATAAGGTGAAAATGAAAAACATTCTTCATATTCAATGACATACAGTACCAAGAACTGAGTTGGCCCGTGTGCAAGCGAAGTTAATGGATTCTTACTTATTAAGAACTTTTACTTACTTTCGTGAATACGTTGCAAAGGTTTAGCGTTTTTTTGCACTAAATCTTTTATTTTTATTAGAAGTATAGAAGTTGTTTACTATTTTTATAGAATTTATTGTTTGTTTTATAAATTCTGTATACTAATTTATAATTTATATGTTTTTTCCATATATTAATAAACATTCTTTTCTAATTTATTTATTATTTATTTTCAATATAATTTCTTATAATGAAAGCCTTATCTCTTCATATCTTTTGGCTAGTAGACCATTGTCTACGTCATATTCTGCACCCATCCCGATTGTTAGTCACCGTTCATATCTGAAAACAGCGAAAAATAATACTGTATCTTCGAATTTATATAATAGTATCTAAAAAACATTGAATTTAAAGCTCTTCATATCTTTTGGCTAGTAGACCCTTGTCTACGTCATATTCTGCACCCATCCCGATTGTTACGTCACCGTTCATATCTGAAAACAACGAAAAATAATACTGTATCTTCGAATTTATATAATAGTATCTAAAAAACATTGAATTTAATAATAAAATTATATATTGTACTCCAGGGGTGTCCAATATATAACTTTTGAACTTTGGGCCACATTTGAGAAAAAAATTGTCTCGGCAGCACATAAAATATACTAATTCTAACGATAGTTGTTAAATAAAAAAGTTAGTAAATAATGTACAATATATGATACCCATCATGATAAATAAGCAAAAATGTCATAGCATAATAATCTTTGACTTCTTTCGTTCAGAAATTTTTCAAAATCATTGAACAGATCAAGAAATTTTAATCATTAAAATAAGAAATATTTTAGAAAACGGAAATAGGAAATGAAAATAGGTATTTATATAATAAAAACTTCATTAATTTCATTAAGTACATAAAAATCTCAATGCTTTAAAGGAAGTTTACGATTTTATGTTGGGCTGCAGGTAGGACAGCCCTGTTGTATTTATACTATATATCTATATAAATAATTATGTATTTATATAAATTATTTTTATATACAGTTCAATAGCGAGTTTGCGCAAAGGTATTTTCCGTTATAAAAAGATCTGTTATAACGTTACAGCACATTAAAAATAACAAAAAAACTAAAATCTGAAACATCAAGTAGAACAAGTTTCTCAGAAAATATCTTACTTGATAACAGAAATAAAGTGAAAGCATATTCATACTTTACTTTAAATAAACATTGATTCATTTTCTGACATTCATATTTTTGCATAACATGTTATGTTTAGAGATAAGTAATACACAAACATTTATTCTTTGTTTATAACCTGATACTTTTATAGATTATTGATATACATTATTTTTTAATGTATATTTATAACAACAATATATAAAAATGTAATAGTTAGTTGAAAAAAAATCTATAAAATTTTTTCTTAAATCATTTTTTTGATTAAAATTTTATATTTGTCAAACAATATGTGAAACATACTATTAGCTCATTTTGTTTATATTTACTTGTTTCCTAACTGATTATTCAAATATTTATTTTTAGCTATATATTTTTTCTCGTGTTATTTGTTATCCTAGTCAAATGCCAACTGTAAACTATTGGAATTTTTTTCCAAATTATAGAAGATATATGGATTATTGATATTAATATAATAATGGATATTATTAAATACATAATTTTAATAAATATAATCAAACAACTGGTTGTTTTCTTGATCAATAATTTTCAAAAGTTTTTCATAATTTACTAATTTTTGTCAAAATTTCTATATTTTTTTAGACACCTTAAAAATTGGTATTATAACAATGAATAAAGAAGTACAAAAAATTTTGCTTTCTAATAAATATGCCCATACCAGTAATGGAATTTTTTCATCATAAAAAAAATAATTAAAAATGTCTCTAATAAAGCATTTTTTCCGTCAATAAGAATCAGATTTGAATAGTTGTTAGGAAAATTTTAATATCACTTTTATACAAAGTTTTTCAATATAATGAAAATGAAATATTTTTATTTTATTCTTAGATTCTTAACTATTTGTATTACTATATTTCTGAGTTTTAAGAGTAAATTGTAAAATTCAAAAATTTTAAATAATCATCAAATAAACATAACAGATAGGAAAAAATTATTTTACCTGTTATTCCTGGAAGATGGTGGTGCTGCTTTAGGGCTTTGAGTTGTGCCTGAGGTTGAGCTTGAGGAACTATGTGCTCTAATTGGCACAGGTTTAACAGGCTGTCCACTCTGGTCCTAAAAAATTTAAAATGTAATTGAAATTTATCATTTTATTAATGCATTCAGAATTAAAATCTTCTAATAAGTTGTCTGATAAAATCAATAAAAGTATATTGTTAATAAGCCATATTAATACATTATTGGCCATATAAAAATCTCATGCTTGTTAAATTTCAAGACCGACTAAGTTATTCATAAATTATGTATATATATTTAAATTTATCTAAAAACAAGCACAGAAACAATAGGCAATGATTATAATAAGAAAATACAGGTAGGCCTTGATTAGTGCGAATAATGGGTCCCATGAATTTCTCACACTATTCGAAGTATTAACTATATGTAAAATATGGTAACTGGTTCTTGCTTTGTGAGATTCCAACCATTAGCCAACCTCATGATGAATAACCATAATACTAACTGTTTAAGAAATATTTATTTTCATATTTTACATTGTTGTTCATCATCTGAATTAATAACTTACCAGGAATTGTGTCTCATACCATCATCAAACCAACCACCAAATCGAAACCAAAAGAGCAAATCGAAAGTGGAAGTTGAGCGCCACTTTTATGAAGCTCAATCACATCCATTTTTTGCTCTAGCATAATCACTAACCTCTTCTTTTTTTTCATTTCCTGTTTTATCATCAAAAGTGTTCTTCCTTTTATCCATTTTGATACTTTTTAAAAGAGAAAACTCTTTACTATACTGTATGTATACAATAACAAAGATGAATAATAATGTTAAACAGCTAATGGCAAAAAGCCCATCTTTCTGGTGTTTCACCCCTTAAAGCTAGTGTGTGTTCTTGGACTGCTCCTCATCTGGTTTTACTAACCGAAAATTAACAGTAATTTGTTAGTTGACATCATAAAAGGGGACGGACATTTGTTAATACGACTGGTCTATGCTTATAACTCGCATTAATTGAATATTTGCTTGCACTAACTGAAAAAGGTATCATTTTTACAAGTCATACTAATCGAATATCGCATTATTCTAATTCGCACTAATCAAGGCCTACCTGTGTAGATATATTTTGAAATATATGTTTGCTTATAAAAATTTCTTCCTTGTAACTAGATTACAAGTAAGTTGATCTTACAAGTCACAGTAATCGAATATCGCATTATTCTAACTCGCACTAATCAAGGCCTACCTGTGTAGATATATTTTGAATTAATATATGTTTGCTTATAAAAATTTCTTCCTTGTAACTAGATTACAAGTAAGTTGATCTTTTCTAATTTTTGTGGATACAAATTTTTGAAAAAAATGGAAAGAAATTCCAGCTGATTTCTTTCAAATCCTAATCAAAACTTAATAGAATAGGATTGCTGCTATCATCCATGCAGAAGACAGAATCATTGGATATAAAAATTTTTAATACATATGTTTTTATCAAAATTTTGTATGAAAGAAATTCACTTAACATAAACATTTGCATAAAGTTCCCTACCAGAATATTCTAAAAAATAATACCCATTGAAAATGACTTATAGTAGCAATATCTATAACTTATTGTATAGTAAAAAAAAATTCAAACTCAACAATTATTACAACTAAGCAGCATTACCAGCACAATCATTTTTTTGCTTCCTTATAATCTATTAATTAGATTTTTATATAAATTAAATTCTAACATTCAATTTAAATAAAACTATATAGCATTGCATTTTTTCTTGGAACTGCATTCAGTTTTATGGAAGTTTTCATTTTTGTTTTATACAAGAAGTTTTATAGATTGGCTGCAAGTAAATACTTTGGCCTTCTACCCAGAGGGTTTGAAATCAATTCTTGGTCCCATACATTGGATAATTTTTTGAAGATATCCAAGAATGTCTTATCAATCCCTTTCTCTTTGATCATTCTGATCCCATGATGGAAGGGGCTACTTGTGATTGAGTTTGAAATAATTTTTCTGCTACTTGAATCACTCAAAATGACTGGGAAGTGGTATTAAAAATCATTTTTTATGCATCTTTATTTTTGTTATGAAGTTTTTTATTTTTAATTTTTATCTAGTATTAATTTATTTTTAATTTGTATAAAATGTTGATAACAGTGAGATGTACATTTTTTTTATTGTAAAGAATAAACAGTGTTTATTCTTATATAAAAAGTCTATATAAAAATATCTTCTGTATTTCTATATAAAAATTTTTGAAATAAAAAAAAAACAGACTTGGTTATTGGGGAATCTAATTACTATGACAATATTGCACTTTTGGAAAACTGTTTTGAGCTACAGCAGATTTAAATTATGACTAAAAAATTTAAACACATTTCCAGTCATAAGTTAAGGATGTCCTGTAATTCAATTTCTCAGAAGAAAGCAATAATTCTGATCCCATGGGATAACAATGGGATCAGAATTATTGCTTTCTTCTGTTGAATTTCTCCTGTAATTCAATTTCTCAGAAGAAAGCAATAATTCTGATCCCATGATGGGATATACATAATTCTGATCCCATGGGATAACAATGGGATCAGAATTATTGCTTTCTTCTGTTGAATTATTGTTTTTTCTAAATGGAAATTCATTCATTAAAAAAATCAGGAATCATTGATTGAAAATTTTTGTTATAGATTCAGTAATACCCCAACTTACATAAATTCAGAAATACGTAACTTCTCATCCTGCCCCATATGCCCACTTGTTTGTTCACAATTACATAGTGCGCATATATATATATACATATTTCATTTACTGATTTGTTGATTAAAAGTCTTTAATTATAACTACATATTATAAACTTTTATAATTTGTTGTTTTCTTGATAATAAAGAACCAGTTAAGAACCTAATATATATGTACCTGAAATCAGATTTGGATCTGCAAATACCCTGACTTACATTATGTTTCCTGGGTCCCATCTATTAAGTAACTCAGGAGTATTATTGTATTTCCAAAATGTTTAGTTATAGCAGATACTTTTTTAACATATAAAAGATATTTATAAAAATACTATATATTAACAGATACAACTATATGAATAAATTTTTACAAGTAAAAAAAAACAGAAAAATTGAAAATATATGAACTATCCTTGATTTTCAATTCTTTACTATATACAGTTGATTCCACTTAATTGGATCACTGGTTAATTGGGACAAATTTCAAAGAACAGAAAACTAATAAACTAATACATAATTTAAACGCTTAATTTGGACAGTAGTGGAAAAGGAATTTAGCAATTTTTGACATATTTTAGGGATTTTTTGAAAGTAATGTCAACCACTACATACACTAATATTTGGCAACACTAGCGTGATGCAAAGTTATCTATTGTTGTGTGTTTGGCAATTTATGTGTCTGCTTAAGGGTCTATTGTTGCTATATACTGTACTGTACCTAGCAATATTCATTTACAATAATATTTTATTTAAAATTTTTAAATCTTACCAAGATGCCAAAAAATGAATGTAATATTTATCATGTATGTATTTTTTCTTCACTATTTATAGTACAAATATTTTCTGTATTTTGGTTTAAATAAAGGATTAAAATAAGTACCTCATTATTTTTTACCTACATATTACATATTTTATATTAGAATCTATTATTAGTTCGTTTAAATGGGGCAGCTGTTTAATTGGGCCAAAATGGATTGGTCTCAACGTGTCTCAATTAAGCGGAATTGACTGTATATACTTATTCTAAAGCAGTGGTCTCAAACTATTGACCTGCAGAATAATTTTGTAAACTCACAAAAATGTTTTAGCTATTTGTTTAAATGCTTATTACAGTCGGAAAACTATTACAATTTAACACTAATAAAATAATTATGTAAAGTTTTAAAATGTACTGTACTCCACATGTGCTATTCTATTGGTAACAACCATTGATGGTAACTACTCCCAGTTACGGTCTTGTTACTGTGCATCTATGAATTATCCCTTATGAAATTTTGCAATGAAAATAATTGCACTGTTTGGAAGTGCATACATATGCAAACAGTTCTTTTCACACATGAAAATTAATAAATCTAACAAAAGAAATCAATTGATTGACAAACATTTTTAATGAAGATAGTTTCCAGTAATTTATCTCAAAGGCTACAAATTTTAGCAGATTCACATCATCATCACATGTCAAGTAGTAATCAAAAATGAAAAAAAAAAAACTGTTTTATAATTTCATAATTATATAATGTTATATCAATATCTTTGTAAGAAAAAATAATACTAATTTCAAATAAATATTTTCCTTTCATTGTAATTTTGTTTAAAATTATTAGGTCTGCACACAATTTGAGTTTGAGACACTGTTCTAAGAGTCATTAGAATGCATAACTAATTCTAAATACAAACAATTTTAAGAATAATTAATTAACCTCATTTGTCTTGGAATGATTTGTCAATCCTGGACTAGGTGCAGGAGAACTGGAGTTCGTAGAAGTAGGCGTATTGGAGTGTGCAGTCGAACTTTCGTCATCACCTCCCATATTGCCAGTCTCAAGATCATACTGAGTGTAACCTAAAATTATTTAATTTCATATTAATTACATATATTTTTTATTGTATTTTATCTAAAAAATTTTATACAAATAATTTTAAATAATGTCTTTAAAGAACAAAAGATCATCCCAATGGCAAACTTTTATATATATGAACATATCATTTTGTTTTTAATTTTAGAAAATTTCAAAAAATCATACAATTTTTAAATTATGAAAATGAAATGGTCTAGAAATAAATATGTTATAAAAGTACACCAGTATTTTGTGTGTGGTTACAGTATTTCAACATGGATGAGTTTATATCAAAAATCATCACATTATAATTGGAATTTATATTCATAGTTCAGAAATAGCATCCACCATACTAATTTAAAGAGGTAAAGTTGTGAGGTAAGATAGATTGCATGCTGTATTTATGACTTTCAACTCTCTCTTATGCTATTGACTACTGACTGCTTTTATTATTTGAAGTGAAGGTATTATAAAGTTATTTATCAGTTAGATTAATAAATTTATTATTGTTTTTAGATCAAAATAAAACTCTGATTATTCACTAAGATTTATTATACAAAATAGTATAATCAGTGGATTTTTATACTTCAGGATTTAGTTTATGAGTAAATTTTGAGTGTTGTGATTTATACATTATGAGCAAATCTTCTGAATAATATTCTTAGACAACCTGTAATTATATAGAAAAAAAAAAAAAGTATACTGAAAAAAATTAAATGAGACAATATAATTGATAAATTCAAATATTAATAACATATTTAATTTTTTGATTACAGATTATCTATTAAGAAAATATTACAATAATAACAAATTGAAAAAATAGTATTTAAAAGAGAAGAATAAAAAAAATTAATAAAAAAAAAAACATCAAACTGATCTTTCATTAATCACTACACAATTGCTCCTCTAGTTACAAGCATTCATATTTACAAATATGAAATTTCATTTTCAAATTTCACAAAATTTCAAATGTTCTTCAATAATTTTAAACAATGATAGCAGAATTCTCTAACAACCACTATTACACAAAATTACAGTTAGTTATCCTATTATGTCAGTATTTCAAGATAGTGTTGACTACACCAAAAAAAAAAACTCATTTTATAATTAGAATTTTTTGTTCAAATCTGTGAAATAAGAAACTTCTAATTGGTAAATTGTATTACAAAACACAGTATAAAAAGTTATTTCAGTAGTTTTTAAGGCCAAATGAAACAATAGCTGAATTATGAACAACCAGAGTTATGAACAAAACTTACATATGAATTATGTCCGTAATTAAAGGAGCAAGCGTATTTAATTTTGCATTTTATTATTATATATGAAAACTAATTTCAGAAATAACTTTATTTAACATAGTATATTTTTATTTATGAGCAAGCGTATTTAATTTTGCATTTTATTATATATGAAAACTAATTTCAGAAATAACTTTATTTAACATAGTATATTTTTATTTATGCCAATTTAAAAAAAAATATCATTTTAGTCCAAATACAGTATCTTTCAAAACAAAATTTTTCAAAAATATCAATACAAAACAGTAGGGGTTGTATTATATCAGTGCTTCTCAAACTTTTCCACTTGGCAATCCCTTTTATCCAAGCAAATATTTTAGTGACCCTGGGTATAGACTGCTGTAATGAATGATTTTTGACTGTAGCCCATGGCTAAAATTCAAATTTCAATTTGGATTGGTTTAATTGGCTCTCAAAATTCGAACCTCAGATTAATAGCTATACTTCTTCCTACTCAAATTGTTTGTATGAATTTTGTTTAAAAATTGAATATTTGCAATTATTTTAATGTAAATATTTGTACAATTTAATAAGTTTATTAAAAACAGTACATTCTATTCAAAATTAGGTAGGATTCTATTTTGACTGCCTCGCATTTTCACAGTGCCGTGAGTGCATATTAAAGTCATAATTATTTTTTTGTGCATATCAAGCACAAAAAAAATGACAGGCATTAAGGTGTGCTATAATGAGACTTATTAAATCATTGATGCATTGCACTTGTGTAAAAGCGAAGCAGTCAAAGTAGAATCCTATTGAAATGAAGTTCAAACACCACTTATTAAAAGTTCCAAATCTAAAATTTAACCCAATATTTATTATATTAATTTCCATTACTTAACTTGCTTAATTAATATCACAGTTAATCGAATTTCATTTTTTTTTTTGATTGGTTGCAATCACCTTTGAATATCATTAAAAAGTTTTGTTAAGAAATGAATTCATTTATCACAGAAGTTTTAGACTTCAATAAAAAATTTGTCTTAGTTATGTGGCATCACAAACAATAACAAATATCATTATCACAGTAATTTGTTTATTTCACAAATAATTAAAAAATTCAATAAGATATTTCTTATGTAAGGTTGTGCATTGTTTGCTAAATATAGTGCATTAATTGATAAGGGAAAAAAACAAAAATCATCAATTCTGATTAAAATTGATGGAAAATAAAGCACTGATTCACTATCATAAACTCACAGACATACTATATATGTAGTGTTGCAAATTGTTTTTTGAATTAATTTTTATTGGTTGTGCATCCAGAAATGTATTAGTTTTGCCAAAATTTCTGCAACTTCCAAATTTAGTTACATGACCCCATATGGGGTTGCAATCCACACTTTGAGAAGCTATGTATTGTATTCAAGATCCTTGAAATGTCTTATTATAAGGCAACATTTTTTTGAAAGTTCTGCTTTATAATATTTGTACTAACATATTAAGTACAATATACATTAATAAAACATTTTTTGTTTGG
Organism: Olivierus martensii; assembly: GCA_000484575.1. Taxonomy (NCBI): domain Eukaryota; kingdom Metazoa; phylum Arthropoda; class Arachnida; order Scorpiones; family Buthidae; genus Olivierus; species Olivierus martensii. The sequence continues at coordinate 42,541 of AYEL01072555.1, forward strand.
CTAATTTAAGTTTTCCATATATTGTACAATCTTATCCCAAAAAAAAGAGGAAATAGTAATTCCTAGATTCCGTTAAAAATAAAAAGGTTTAAAGAGGAAACAGTAATTCCTAGATTCCATCCACTTATTAAAATCTATAAAAGGTATGTAGACGACATTTTTATCGCTAAAAATGCTTAAATCTTCATTTGATCTTTGTTTAATAACTTATCTATCAAAGCTGCCACCTTTAGAAACCTCTTTAAACGCTCCTTCACTCACTGCAACCAGTATAACGACAGATTCGCCAAGATCAACACTATTTTTCAACAGGGTAGGATGCATGGCTACAACTTTTTTCTTAATAATATCCTGGATCAAGTTAAAAATTTTCAGCACAAGACTTCCTCCGCCGAACAACCAACACAGCTCTCTGTAAACCGCGCCTGGCACCAAGCTCCTCCGCTAATGAAGCTTAAACACAACGTGGAAAGCATTACTTGAATAATATCCTGGATCAAGTTAAAAATTTTCAGCACAAGACTTCCTCCACCGAACAACCAACACAGCTCTCTGTATACCGCGCTTGGCACCAAGCTCCTCCGCTAATGAAGCTTAAACACAACGTGGAAAGCATTACTAACTTTAAAATAGCCTATAGAAAATTTAATAATATTTTTAACCTTCTATGCAACGATAAGCACCCCATCAACCCTCTAAGAAATCCCAGCGGCTACATCATTCCTTTCTGTAACATCAATCTCAATAAAAATGAAAACTACATCGACTTCACTAATTGTAACTTATCCCAAAGGTAAAGGAACATAAAGATAGTATATTAAAAGGCGCAACCACCACAGCTTTATCTATACGTGCTTTAGAACATAACATCAATATCCGTTGGCACGACACCAAAATCATACAACATGTCAATCACTGCAATGAAGGTTATTTTGCTGAAGCTCTACAAATTCAACATCGAGAAAAATCTGAAATCATCATCAACACACAGGAACCAGAAATGCTCTCCTCTCCCTGGAAATGGCTTAACGCTCATATCATGTGACGCATGTTTATTTATCCATGGTTTTAAAGTCTAACGACTGAAGATGGTCCTAGAATGGATTGAAAACGTTTCCGTTTAATTCTTGTTTGCTCTGCTAAATAGTGCTACATCGTTTGTTTTTGTTATCTTATCCCAAATTTACAAGTATCAAGTGCTCCTGAAAAATGCTATTAATTCTCACAAAATCTAAAACTAAATTAAGATTAATTAAAACGGTAAAAATTATATCATCTTCCTAAGCCCAAAAAATATCATCTATTTTTCAATGAAATATTCTGAAGTATTATCTAATTGCATTAAACATAACATATTTCAATAATTAATATTTATAACTTAAAAAATGCAGTTTTTTAAGAAAATCTCTGTTATATAAGCAGATTAGCAATATGGAAGTATTATATATATTAAGTATTAAGTATCTTCTAATGATAGAGATTCAAATCTCATACATCAAATATTTTGAAAGAGATATGGATCCATTTTATTAATCTCTATCTTTGAACATTGGCTGTTAACTCAGTAACAATGTGGATTATCAACTTTCAAACAGAAGTTACTAATTTCCAATAATAAGGCCATTGTAGATCTGGCAGGAACCATAGAGCACATTATAACATTTCAATCACATGCAGACAAAATTTGAAATAACAGAGAATTTTCTTATGAAAATTCTTTGATTTTCTCAAAAATGGAAAATTTAAGAAATTTCTCTTTAATTTTTTCTTAATCAAAGGGGGAATTATATAAGTAGAAAATAAGTAAATATTATGTTAAGAAGATTTAAAGATAGAATAACACTATCATCAAATCTAATTGAAATTTTATTGTGATCAATAAGATTAGATAATAATAATGATAGTAATAGTAAAATACTACTGAAAGAAATACACATTATATTTCCTTTGGATGATAGCAAATATAAGAAATATCTGCAAAATTATAAAAAATTTTAAATTATAATTAATCAATATACTATCATCTTAGAATAGAATTTATATATTATTTATTTTTATCTTAAAAATTATATATGTATTTACTTTTCGCTAGAAATTCCTGCATATCTTCCAAATCTAAATCATCATAGATAAATTCATTTTCTTCAAAATCAGGCTCCTGAGATGATTCAATATAATATTCAACATCATCTTTTATTTTCTTAATCTGGTCAACTTCTACAGTACTATTATCAAGCATTCGCATCAACGTTTCTAACTGTTTTATATGATACCGATGTTTTTCTAGCCATGCTTTTAATTCTTCTATCCTTTCTTGTTTCTATTAAATAAAATTATAATAAATTTAAAAAATTATTTTAATCAATTACTTAAAATAGTCATTGTTATTATAACAAAATGTTAATGAAAAGGGTATGTAAGATGTGTTCATTAATTTCTGAAACTGTTCAGAACCCATTGTTATAAAAATGAGAAACTATTGAAAGTACTATCTTCTAGCAGAATTCATTTGTAAAATATGTAAATAATCTAATTTACATTTGCAAAATTAAGATGATTAGGAAAGCAAAACAATCATCATACATTTAGGTTCCTAAAATGCATCCTCCTCAAAAATTATATCAATCCCCTACAGTTAGAATTTCTAATATGTTGCAGAATATTTTTCCAGAACAATTAATTACTCTCTTTGGAAGCATTTTCAAACCTGACAGCTCAAATTCTTTTTGATAGGATATGCTAAAGACTGCTGTTGCCAGATATAGCCAGCAATTATTGAGAAATAAAGAAAAAGAATTCAAGAAAATATTGATTAGTTTGCTATCTCTATAAAAAATAATATCTAGCATACTTTCTTGAATGAATCATATATTATTTGTGAAGGAGATCATCTAAAAGACATTGTTTTCAAAAATAGAGCATTTATTTTATTTTTCTAGTTTTCAAACGATTTAATAATTTATATCAATATATTTTAAGCATAAAATATGTCAGATCTCTCTTTCACATTCCAAAGATTAGTAAAATAAAAATAATACAATAAATTTATTTGCTAAAATGAGAAAATGCAGATATTCAGATTTTTGTTTTTAGTAAAACTTACTTCTTTATCATTTTTCTTTTTCTTTAAGCCAACCATTAATGACTCTATTTCACTTTCAAACTGATCCATCTGAATATTGAGAGATTCTATAGATGACTAAAATAAAAAATGAATAAATAAATAAATTATTCAAAACGTTATAGAGGCAACAAATATAAATTAAAAATAAAAAACTTAAAATATTTATAAAATAGACCTTAACATGCAAAGAATAATTTTAAAATAATAAAACTGATTTTTTTTATTATATTAATTTATGATTATTATTCCAAGAAATTAATGTATTTATTTATTTATTTAATAAAACCTTTGTAAATGTAGATATCAGAAAGATAAAATTAAAAAAAAAAAACAATTCAGTTCCCTTATTTTTGCATTAAAGAATCACTTATTAGAATAATTTATGATCAAATCAATTCAAAACAAATATGCAGTTGTTTTTCAAGTTACGAACATAATGTGTTTGTCAGTTTTGTTTGTAATTTGAAAAGTCCGTAATTCAAAAACTACTGACATGCACAATCCAGAAGTATACTTACCGCTAACCAATTCGTAATTTCATCTTTCTCTCTCTGAGCAGGATCGAGTTTTTGCGCAGCTCCTAAACCTTCTTTGGAGTATGCTTTGGTTTTTGTTTCCCTCTCAACAACTTTAAACCTTTCCATTTGCTTTAATTGAAAATGAATACATAAAATAATTTTTAAATTATTTTAACATATCAACTCTTAAAAATAAATTTTATTATGAGATGAGATATATAGATAGTCCTTGATTCATGATGGAATTTGATTCAGAACACTATCATAAGTTGGAAATGCTAAAAATATATGAAGTATCCATTATCAATGTTTATTATTACACTCCATTTTATCATAACAAACGTAACAAACATAAAAATACAACAACCAAGCACAAAGAGGAATGCTTTTTGTATATCAGACCACTGATCAGGGATTCAAATCCTTTGTTAATTACACTGCCTAATTATAAAATTTATCAATGATATCAACTGTTGTAAGTAAAGTGCATAAGTACTAAAAATATATGAAGTATCCATTATCAATGTTTATTATTACACGCCATTTTATCATAACAAACGTAAAAATACAACAACCAAGCACAAAGAGGAATGCTTTTTATATATCAGACCACTGATCAGGGATTCAAATCCTTTGTTGACACTGCCTAATTATAAAATTTATCAATGATATCAACTGTTGTAAGTAAAGTGCATAAGTCAAGGACTACCTGCATATGTATTCAGAATAAATGATGCATTGAAAAGAAGAAAAATGTAAATTAAAGTATAAATAAAAATCTTATAATGTGAATAAACTATTATTTTATTATTTATAAAAGAAATAAATAAAAGAATTTTCCACTTAAAATAAATGGATTACTGGAGATGAAAAATATGTTTTCTAATATAATTTTAAAATTTGAAAATAAAACTAAATCATTCTCACATAAATAAGAGTAAAAAAAAAAAAACTAACTGTCTCTATCAGTTTCCTATTTTCCACTAACATTCTCTTGTCTTTAATGTCACTTGATGCTACCCACGTTTTAATTTGATCTCGTAACCTCTGAAAAAAAAATTAATAAAAATTTTATTTATTTGGTCTTTAAATAACAAAATATATATATATAATTTATACATATACAGTTTTATTACCTGTAGTTTTTTGATTTCTTTCTTGAGATCAGCTTCATATTTTTCCTTCTGATTACTATTAGTTGCATTGTGAACCTAGGTTATAATTTTTAATTATAAATAAGCAGTTTACTTAAATGCATATTAAAACTTTTGTAATCAATAATAAATATTTGATATTTAAATACAATGCTTCACACTTAGAATTCAACCCACATAATACGACAACTATGCTATAAACAATGACTACAGTTATTCCCTAATGATTAATTTATAACATTAGCACTAAAATAGATTTTTAACTTCAACTCAAAAAATTACACTTTCTTAACAAGTTACCATAATAAAGCAAAGAAAAAACAGATAAAACAACATTCCAATAACTATAAATTCTATACAAATTTCAAACTTTCATAGGCATTCTATACAATTCACAAATTCTAAGAACAAAGACCGTATTACTTCTAATTTAAGCCACCCTCGAATTTAAGCCGCAGTAGGACTTTAAAATTGGAAAAAATAAAAATTTTTACAATAGATGTAAAACTGAATTTTTCTCCAGTTGTAAAAATTGTCCATTTTATTTACTTAAATATGTACTAATATACATAATAAGCTACTTAATTTATTGAGATTGATTAGAACATGTTTGGTCTCTTCTCCCAAACATGTTCTAATCAATCTTTCATCAATTCTGTTGTTATCCATGCATTCTTTTGTGCTCGAATTATAACACCCTTAGAGAAAATTTTCCATGGGTACAGTTTTTTGTTTAAAATAATAAAAGGTTGCAATCTGTTTCCATCAGTGGTTATAAACAGCATTATATTAATTTGTGATTTTTCTTATAATTAAAATATGGCCAGATACAATGCGATTCTACAGCTACTATCAAACAGCAACTGGATTAAATCAGAACGTGATTTTTCTTATAAATTTGTTTCTATCAGCAGTTATAAACAGCATTATAGTAATTCATGATTTTTCTTATAATTAAAATATGATCAGATATGACGTGATTCTACAAGCTACTATCAAACAGCAACTGGATTAAATCAGAAAAGTACGAATGGGGGACCACCGAATAAACTGTTAACAACGGTTCTAATATTTATGCGCATGCATAGAGCTCAAAGAAAAAATCTGATCGTTGGGAAGTTGGAGATCGAGAGAAGTGACATATTAAAATATTTGCTTTGAATTTAAGCCGCACGTAAATTTTACGTCTTAAAAATTTGAATAAAAAGAGTGGCTTAAATTTGAAGTAATACAATATATTAATTATTTAGAAACATTTTTTAGTTTAATTTATTAAAAAAAGATTGGATTTTAGAGAGAGAGCAATTTAATTAAGGCACAAAAGAAATTAATTATGGTTATATTATTGTCATAAATATTTTTATACAACAATATAAAATTGTAATTGCACTGTGCACTAGATTATAGATAATTTTTTAAATATTTTTCCTATTAAATTTTTTTAGACAAAACCAAATTTATGAACATTTGAGTTTTCTTGTACTGTAATTTTAAGATAGTGATATATTACTATTAACAGTGGAGGAAAATTTATTTGGTCAGTATTTTGTAAAATAAATGGTCAGTATATATAAATATTTTGATCAGTATAAATAATTAAATATCAGTATCAAATTACATTTGGTCAGTATAAATAATAAAATTGCAGTAGTATTTTTTATTGGTTCGTTTTTTATTGGTTCTTTTGGACACGTGTCCTCATTATATATACCAATTTTGGAGTCTATACCATGGATAGTTTGGGAGAAATCGAAAATCTTAAATTTATTCATGAGCCATGCAGACAGAGCTACAAGGGCTATGGGATTCCAATGTTAAAATAAACTTTATCTAATAACTCGATTATTATTATATTAATATCTATCAAATATATATATATATAAACTAGACTTTATAAGGTATGCTATGAATCTTCCAGATTTGAATTCCTAGCCACTGCTGCAGTGTTATTTCCATTATCGTCCATGGACAACTTGGAAAGGGTTAAGGCTTGGAAATAACAGTGCAGCGGTAGCTAGGAATTCAAATCAGGAAGATTCATAGGATACCTTATAAAGTCTAGTTTATATATATATTTGGTAGATATTAATATAATATTAATCGAGTTATTAGATAAAGTTTATTTTAACATTGGAATCCCATAGCCCCTGTAGCTCTGCCTGCATAGCACGTACAAAAATTCAATTTCTAACCTCGACGATCGTCTCTGCCACGTTGGACTGTAAACAAGCCTTAACCCTTTCCAAGTTGTCCACGGACGATAATGGAAACTTGGATCAAATTGCCATATTGAATTTTTTATTGAGGCATTTAAAGATTACTCTTGTTTATATAATACTAACTATAAACAAACAAATTAGAACGCAGTGTGACAGACGTTCTTGACCAACCATTCTCAACCTGCGACCCGCTAAGTTTTTACTTGCGGTCCGGAACACACATTCATGAATTTAAAAAACGAAAGTGCAGAATTCTTCTCCCATGTGCAAAAAATAAATAAAAATTCTGATATAAATTTTTTTCTAAATTTCTAGATTTAAAAAAAAATTTAATATCTGAATTATTAGCATTTCATTAGAAAAATTAGAATTTTCCTAATTTGCTAGATCCTTCCTGATGCACTCATAAAATTTTACAGGTTTATAAGTCAGTTTGAAAGACACTGACCTAAGGCATTCACAAATTGAGAAGTCAAGTTTTTCGTAGATGATTTTTCAGATTAGTATCTTTGTGTGATCAGAACTTTTTTATTGTGAAATGAGAAAAAAATATGTATATGTGTATAAGAAAAAAAAAGGTTTATTATAGTAAAGAACATATATTTTTATTACTTAACTGATTATCAATAAAAAAATGCTTAAAAATACTGACCCAATAAATAGCGGCCTTAACAGTGAGCTACCACAAAATAACATTATTGTATTATAATTTATATTGTACAAATAAAAAGTAGTTCTTAGTTTAAATTCCTGGCCAAGTTATTTTTCAAAAAATAAGTACAGGGGTCCCTGACTTACCAAAGGATTGGTGTTCAAAAATTTTGATGCCATAATTCAAGTCCATAATAATTTGGAACATGATTTTCCATAGGTTATATTCCCCAACTACTAAAAGTTAGAATATTCAATATGCTTTAAAAAATAGCAGCATATAGTAATGTCATATAAATGTTATTTAGTCTTTATAATGAGGAAATTATGTATTTCATGCCCCCAAAATGGGTAAAACTATACAGGTAAAACTAAAAAAAAAAAATGGTAAAAACAAAGATAGAATGTTTTAGTTATTTTCCTGTGACTAAGTTTCTAGCATCATTTGAATGGTAAAGCAGTACAATCTTGAAGGATCTGGATTCAATTCCAGGTCTTACATATTGTTTTTCAAGAAGAGTCCAGGCCTGACTAGGCTTACTGAACCTTACTTTTCAATCTTCCAGCTGATTCCACTACAAGTGTTGGACAGTCTATGGAGGCTCTAAAAGTGATCACTGCCAAAAGTATCCACTAGCAGCTTAATTCAAACTAATTTAACCAAGTTTCTAGCATAAGCAATTAGTTTTTAATGCCACTTTCTAATCATTGGCTGACTACTGCATAATGGTATTCTTTCCAGAACAATTAGGAACTGCTCACATCTGTGGTAGAGCCAATAAGACTTTACAGTAGGAGAATCAATGTCCAGGTCAGATCCATCAAAAATTTTTCAGAAATATGGAATCCAAATTCTATGTTTCCATGTATAGTGGTAACTCTACTTAAGAACCGTTCAACATATGAACTTTTCGAGATACAAATTTTTTCATATCCCATTTTGGCCTCTAGATACAAACTTATTATTTTATTACAGTTGCTTAATTAAGCATATTAAAAAATTTATTACCGTATTTAATGAAATTTTTTCAGATATTTTTACATAATTATATGAAAAAATAATCAATATAAAAAATTCAATTGATATTACAAGAACATCTGCATAGAAATAACGCGATTCTTTAATTAAAAGATTAATCTTAAAAATAACCTATTTAGTGCATTTAATAATGAACAATACTTTTAGAAAGAGAGCTCGTAAATAATTTTATTTTAAAGCCTATTCTTCGTTTTCAATTGATTTGATTTACTCAGACAAGTTTATTCTGCTGCATCCAATGATTTATATCCAATACAGTTAACAAAGGAATTTGAAGTTTTCTGAATTTCTTATGAAAATATAATTGAAATAATTTCCTTTCTGAGCAAAAAAGAAAAATGGAGTCATCCCTGATTATGAAGATGACTCAGTTAAGTTCCATTTAATTTTAAACCAGCACAACTGAAACCCTGAGCAAATTGTTCTAATAAATATTTGGCAATCCCTCAAATTTCCTGCAATGATTCAAAGCTTTCTTTTCAATTTTTTACAATACATTAAATTGATAAATTCTTGAAGAATTTATCTGTGAATTTCGATCCCATAAAAAATATTAAGCGTTTCGCATTAAATTGTTATATTATAATGTGGCATTTTTTTATTTTTAAACAGATAACATAGTTAGTTATTGAAATCCATTAATAGGCGTTTTATAAAAGAATTGAAGTGTTTAATCAACACAGATGATTAAATTCATCTGAATTATTTAAATTCAAAACACATTAAATTGATTTGTGAATTTCGATCCCATAAAAAATATTAAGCGTTTCGCATTAAATCGTTATTATATTATAATGTGGCATTTTTTATTTTTAAATAGATAACATAGTCAGTTAATGAAATCCATTAATAGGTGTTTTATAAAAGAATTGAAGTGTTTAATCAACACAGATGATTAAATTCATCTGAATTATGAATACAGTAATGTTAGTTTTAATTTTTTTTTTAATTTATGAATCATAGAATGCAATTCCTACATATTTTAAGAGTAAAATATTAGTTAGGGAATTTAGAAATATTTTTTCAGTAATTATAAGTACAATAAACTTCTGATTAATCAAGATGGTCGTGAAATTATTTTCCCTAGATAATTCAAGAAATAATAAAGCTGTTTTGTTATATCGGAATTATGAACGATATTTTCTATTATACTGATTTAATAAGAAAAGTTTTTTAATTGATAAAGATAAATTACGAGTTATCTTTTTTATTTATAAAAATATTTTATTAATATGAATATAAGAAAAGAAATCTATAACAAAAAGTAGAGACGTTATAAATTGGAGATCTAAAATAAAAGTTAATTTATTCAAGGAAGTTGTTCACCGGAAGTCCGCCATCTTGTTTATGGTTCTTAACACGATTAAGAGCTGTCTAAATTTAATAAACATTTTAAATCTGTATCACTTCAGTTTTTCACATATGGTAATTATAAAATGCAATTTTAAATAATAATTAATGTTTATAAAACTGATATTATTTTTGATTTTTAAATTGCAATATAAAAAAAATATCGGATTATTCTGGACACATTTATAACACTCAGTTTATCTGCAGCATAAAATTTCTATTAGTCAAATAATGCATAATGTTCTTTTCTATTGATTATTTTTAATTTTTTACAGATAATGGACGCTAAATCTATTATTTATGGATTCAATACAATTTAAACAGATCGTGGCTAGCAGTTCTGTCTCCAGACAAAGACCTGCTATCAGTGGCGTGGCTAGGCGGGCGGAGGGGCGGTTGACCCGGGCGGCACATTTTTTGGGGCGGCATTTTTGGGATTAAAAAACTTTTAAACACCTGTTTAATAATAAGAAGAGTAAAATGATCAACTATTCCGAGAGTTAAATATACAGAAATTACATGACTCTAATTAAAAAATGACCAAGGTCCCTAATCCAATCGAACAAAATACTGTTGTTAGTTGTTGTTATAGCCACGGAGCACGGAGTGATGGGGTAATTATAGCATTTGTAATTTTGTATTTTAATTTATAAATAAAAGAAATAAAATTATATTTTCTTAAACTTAATAATTTTTTTTCAAATTGTCTAAATAGGTTTGATGTGTATTATACATTTCCCAAAGGAAGAACGGCAATCGATGATGGCGGCAACTGACAGATTGAGGTCTGTCAGTTGCCGCCATCACAATAAAAGATTCATAGAAATCACAATAAAAGATCTAATGTATTTTCAAGAACAGCATATTGTTCCTGGAAAGTGTTTAAAACTGGTGCTCTATTTTTAATGATCAACAAGCATCAAATGTCATACATGACATTTGTTACTTGTTTTTGATCATTAAAAAATATGTCTGAGTAACAAATATTGAATCTGAAAAAGTTTCTACAATTACTAAATTATATATATTAAAATAAAATTAAAGTTAGATGACTATAATCTGGATCAATTTTCACAGAAAATTATCTAATCAGAAAAATCTGTCACACTCTTTTTTATATTAATAATAATAATATATTCATAATAAACATTTTAATAAAATTTTATTTATATTAGTTCTATACCTTCTTTGAATAAAATTTCTCTCTTTAATATTTACGTATCGTTTTTCTTTCAATTTAGAATTTATTTGAATCCATAATTTGTCTTCATCTATAACTTAGGCTGTTTTTATATATGTTGATAAATATATATTGTATACTTGATTGTATATGAATATCAGACTACCAACATGTTTCAAGATGGCGGCCGAAAGAAAAATAAGTAGTACTGTACTTCAGAATTTAATGAATAATGAACTTTGACATTTTAACTGATGATATTTAATTGGAAACGCGCATACCATTCTTTAAGACGCAAAATTATAAATAAATATATGTGTAATTCAATTGTTTATGTTATAATAAGTATAATTTGAATTATTGGCCATATTAAAATTCATCACTTAATATTATTTAATTTTAAACTGTAATTTTAGTTATACTTTACCATTTTTTTTCTTTATTTTTTATAAACTAAAATTTTTGAAGTTGTTATCGAAAATATAAAGTACACTTGTAAATTTTGTTAAGTATATTTAATAATATGAATTTTATCATACTCTCCAACAAATTAGAATTTAAATTTAGAAAAATTTTTGTTTTTAGGAAAATTAAATATTGACTTAACACGTAGGCGTGCAAGGAATATGCATATTCATGTATAATCAAATCACGATCAAGTATGGTGAATTGCGTCAAATAACGCAAACATTCAATCGCTATATATATATGCAGAAATATCAACGAAAATTCGACGAGTGCTGCAAACTAGAAAGTTTGAACGAAATGTATTCACGTTTAATTTTACTCTTCGCTATTTCCGTCATCTTTATAGACGGCATTTATAATCAAGGTAACATTTCCTTCATTTCTTAAAATTTGCCTTTCTATTTTGAATCCACTTTCTATATTATCAAATTATACAAATAATTTATTGTCTTGATATCGAAATTTATATATTGTCGTCCTAATGGCTGTGGTGGAAGTGCGGTGTGCTTCTATCCTGGAGGATCCGGATTCCACACTTTTAAAAGTTTTTTAGGAGGGATCCGGATCTGACTCAAATTGAACCCCATCTTCTATCTCCTGGCTGACTTTACAAAGGCGATGGACGTCCCATGGTGGACATTGAAATGTCCCGCCCTTAGTATCCTCCGGATGGAAAGTGGCGTTAAGCTCCTCAGGAGATATAACTATATATTAATCTAATAATATTACACTAAAATATACTTAATTAATATTATAGAATATTAATAATAGATTTTCATAATTTTGATTGAGGGCAAATTAAGATTGCTTCCAAAGATTGTTTCCTGATGAAGTATTCATCTTGTTTTCAAGCCTTTTTCCGTATTACTGAATGGTGTGACATTTCATAGTTACCATAGGCTGCCACATCCCTGGTGAAATCATCAGTAAGATAGAGGATTAATTCAACAAGCCTGGCTAGGATTTCTCCTGAGAAATTCTGAAGATGTGGAATTTTTTTTTTTGCATATTTTACCCCCCTTTCCAATCAGGGAGATTACTAAGGGACGGGATCAGATCCAACCATAGGCTGCACCCACACCCGTGGAGGGTGGCCGGATGGTGAAGGACGGGGATCACCGGGCCGGGCCCAGTACCCCGCCGGACCATGCTAACCCGGGTCCTCCTGCGTGGCACGCCAGCATGTTACCATTCGGCCATCCGACGGTGATCACCGGGCCGGGCCCAGCACCCCGAAAAAATCCGGGACCAGACCCATCACCGGGCCGGGCCCAGCACCCCGAAAAAAATCCGGGACCAGACCCGGGTCGCCGAAACCCGGCATCCTCCAGCGTAGTACGCCAACGCGTTACCACTCGGCCATCCGGCCGTGTATTCCAACGCGTTACCAATCGTCCATCCGGCCGCCGGAGATGTGGGATTAGAAACTGAACCCAATCAAATTCTACATCTTCAACCATCTGAGTGATTATCAAGGCCGGATTTGTGTATATTGTGTCCCTTAAGCATATATCTAAGAGATCCTTTGAATTCATTTAATATTTATTTTAGTGAAACATGACGTCTCTTATGATGTAAGGCCCAAAACTGTAGCGTGTCTAGTCTTACGCGTAAATCCAGCTCAGATGATTGCGGTGGAAGCTTTGTTGGATACTTCCATCATAGCCATGGACGAGGCATTCGCCTTTTTAGACAATCCGAAATCGATTTCAAATCTCATATCTCGATTATTTTAGGGCGATGCAAATCCAAGTCCTCCTTAATCAATTTGGCCGTCCCCATTATGGATAGGGATGGATCTTGTTGATTTTACGTCTGCTTTCAATCTTTTTAGATAATTAAGAGTCTGTTTGCTGGTGGGAATATACTGTGCCTTTACCTTAAAGAGATGATCTGGCTTCAATTTTCGGCTTCCACACTTCCAGATTTTTTCGGGAAGGGTCCTGGCCAGGCTCAGGTCTGACAGTTTATTCCCATCAGCCAGGAGAGGCACTGGTATATCCGCAACTTAGGTGAGGTTAGATATGTTAAGCTGCCTTATCTTACGTGACCGGATGGTAAAGGACGAGGAATATACTTTATCTGGCGGCCGCCACTTACAGAACCCTTCCCATTAGGGGTTCAACCGGATGGTTGACGGATGGGGGTTCAACAGACCGGGCCTGGACCCCTCCTGAAAAACTGGAGGTGTAGGATCCGGATCCTCCTGGTGGCAAAACACAGCTTTACCATGCGGCCATCCAGCCGACTCCGCTGTTTAGCATCTGCCAAGTGGAAAGCAATGTAAAGCCTTGCGGCCGGATGGCCAAGTGATAAATGTGTTGGCGTGCCATGCAGGAGGACCGGGGTTCGCATCCCGGATCCGGCAACTCCTGAAAAGTTTTCTCGGGATTCCGGGCCCGGTCCAACGATCTCGTCCTTTACCATCCGGTCCTCTTCCATGAGTGTGGGTGCAGCCCGTAGTTGAAACTGGCCTCGTTCATTAGTAATCTCCCTGATTGGAAAGAGGCATAAAAAATTCAAAAAATGTAAAGCCTTATAGCAATAAAACAAACAGGTAAAGTTTGGAAGTATGCAATAATTAAAACCGAAATAAGCTAAATTTTATAACATAATGTAAATATAATCGTATCGATGGCTGGCGGGATAAATCATATTCATTATATTTAAATATTTTATGTTCTTAATCGTTACATAATGTAATCTGTAAAATTTATCATATTTTACACAATAACGGGCTAAACAAGACATGTACCCAAATGAAATTTTGCAAGAATTCTTCTTTGCCTTAAAATATTCAAATATAAATGTACAGTCTAAAATACGATGTTGTTTTGATAATATAGTTTAAACAGACTTCTAAAAATAAGTGTACATTGTTAGTTTTGCGAATCTTCCAGCTGTATTAACTCTGAATAAATTATTTAAATTATTTTTTATATTTTTGAATAAACAATGTCTATATAACTTTGTAACCATTCATTAATAATCACTTGAAAGTTTAGTGAAGAAGGAATGAATCTTTTTGATTTTTGTTTGATCGTTAAAATAGACGTTTTTATAATGATTTGTTTTTAATGAAAAGTACAGAAAAAATGTGATGAAATCACAATATTCATTATACAGAATAGTTAGTTACATTTTTTATAGCCTACTTTCGAAAAGAAACGAAACTGTTAAGCTCACCTTACTATTTATCTAATTCTCTTCTCACTAATAACATTTAAACTAATTAATAGTTTTTTTATGAAATTTATTAAGACTGTTAGATCATTAGATGCTATGAACCTGGAAAGGCATCTGGTAACTTTATAATTTCATTCATTTAAAAATGGCCGAAGTTCAAACACGTGAGTTTTCCCGTAATAATTTTTGAACTATTTGATGGATTTTTATAAAGTTCAATGAAATTATTTTTATAACATATAATTTTAATATTTCAAAAATGCGGACATTTTTGAATAGTAAGCGATTATTTCTTCCAGAAACATCTGCTTCATGTGTTTTTGATCATTTATTTCTGAACATTACGAAAAATTTTTTTATTCAGTACTCACAATTTTGTTGTTTTTAAATTTCTTTATAATGGTATTTCATCAGTATATATACCAGCTCACTTATTCAAGTATAAAAACTGCAGATAATATTTGTAAATTTCAAAAAATAAATTTTGTAAATTTAAAATTTTATTTAGATTCTTTCTGACTACGACACTCTTGTCGGATTAATCGAAATTCATTGCGTTATTCATGAGTATCATTTTTATCCAATTTCTACCCCTAAAAAAGACTTTTCAAGATCAGTAATAGTTTATCTTTAAAAATCTTTTTAATAAAATTTGGACTAAACTGACTAATGGAGAACAAATTACTCATTGACAAAAATAAATTTTCTTAATAAAAATTTAAAACTATAAAGTATTTTTTAGATAATAAATGTCTTCTGAATTTTATATCTGAAAGTTTAATTTTAAATATATTTCCAATCATTATTAGAAAAGCTTTTTAAAATATATTAAGATATTTAAAGGCCTCATATGTTTGTCTTTTGCGGTTTTTATATAGTGCATATATATTTTTTCTCATTTATTTCTTTTTCTACTTTTACCTTTTTAATTATTTGTTTTTCATATGTTAGAGAATTTCAGATTTCTCATTTTTTTATAATAATGAATACTTGTGAACAGGGCGCAGAGAGAAATCCCGGGCCCCGGTACGAAGTAGGATTTGGAGGCCCCAAAACCTAGATCGGAAGAGCGTCGTGTACTTTTTCTACCATAGGAGAGACAGAAAATAGCCTCGATTTCAGCATGTTTATATCCTTATAAATATAAGGGAAACAACTTGATGCGCAAATAACGGAAAATACCTTTGCGCAAACTCGCTAATATATCTACAACAATTGTTATAGTTAAAGCTGTAATTATAATAATAAGCAATTTTATATGCTAAGCAAAATTTTATTGAACTACAGTAAAGCGTCGATTATCCGAATTAATTGGAACCGAGAGTGGACTGATTAACTCTCGTAATGGTAAATTAAGTCTATTTTTATGCTATACTAAATACACATTTTCGAATAAATAATTGGAAATGAATGCATTATACAGCAGGAATAATACTTCAGTCCAACAGCAGTGCACTAAGAGAAGATACTTAATTTGTTTTTTTGGCCGTAATGTGACTTTCGGATAATCAATCCTATACTGTATATATATACAGGTTAGAAGGTATTAAAAAATTTTTTCCTATTTTGGAGTTTCACAAATACGATAGGAAATTAAACCGAGTCGCACAAAGGAAATTTCTGCACAACTAACAGCTTTGCATTTTCGGCAAATTCACCAATTTCCAGAAATGTAAACTTGTTGTTCATATGAAATTCAAAATAATCATTCTGTATAGGATTTGATTTTTGCTGATCAGAATTATTAGGAATCCTATAATCTTGATGAGAAATGTTAGTTTCATTCAAATGTTGTTCGACTTCTCTGTCAAAATGTCGTACAGCACAAATATTCAATATCCTTCTCCTTCTATATTTTCTAGTATATAATGCACTTGTTATCAATACAAAAATATAAAAATAATAAATGATATTTCATGCTATTCAAAGGAAAAATATAAAATAATATATTGATGAGGCATTTGGATCTGATTGATATTGGATGTATTGATTTGGATTCTGATTGTGGAGATTTATCTCTATTGCCCATCTGTAAAGCTAAGTGAATTATCGTCTGGAAAGCATAATGCTTCCATAATAATTTGTTTAATACTGTAATTTAATCATTTTTATTCATACTAATTAATTTTAAAATATATAAAAAGCTGAAAATAACTACAAGAAATGTTTAGTAATTTTAATAGCAAGTTAACGCCTTCTTTATTGTTTATATGGAAGGTAGTCACTTAACACGTTAAGTGCCTACTTTCCATATAAACAGTATAGAACCTTGTATAGAATTTTTGAATCACGAAGTTTGAAAGAGTAAGAAAATGTCAAGAATGGAAAACGTTGTGATTTCAACAGTAAAAGAGTGTCTTAACAGAATTACTATATATCAGAGGATTATTATTAAGATGATAATTCCGATTTTCTTAATTCAGGTAAAGATTATGTACAAAAACAAAGTACTTTTAAGCTTTCATTAAGTTCTTGCGAATAGCATCTGGCATGCATTGCTTTCGTCAAAAATGACATCAAATTGACGTCATAACCATGCTACATTTCATTGAGAAGCTTGATCATGACGTCAATTTGACGTCATTTTTGACGAAAGCAATGCATGCCAGTCGTTATTCTGAAGAACGTAAAACCCACTTCATAGGTTAAACAATTTATTGCGTCAATCGATTATCATTAGTTATATAAATAAAATATTTTTGAAGAATTCGATTTGTATTATAGTTGCGCAGTTAAATATAATATATAGTATAAATATACAAAAGTTATAGAAAAGTAAACTAAATTATTGTATGAAAAAATATATTAGCAAAAAATTTATAACGCATAAAAATGTAATATAAAAATTATTATAAATATAAATAAAAATGAATACAAATAAAAATGTGTAAAGATAAAAATAATGGAGTTAAAAATAGTGTTGTGAATATTTTTGATATGAGATCTTTCTTACTAGAGTTTTCTCATGGTTCCAAGTGACTATAACCAGGCTTTAGAGATACTTTCTGAATCTTGGAAATTTATGATTGAATGATGACGTTTTTGTTCTTCACTTTGCAAGGATTTCGCTATAAATCCATTTTAATCTTTTTTGACAAGATTTTATTACTTGGTTGACGATACCAATATTGTTTTCGTATGCATTTTCCACAGATAATCGCGATCAATTTGACATTCTTGATATCCCTTTGATATTCATCTTAAAGACAAGAAAGAAAAACTTTCTTGTCTTTAAGTCTCTCTTTAATGTAGCCTATGTATAATTTGTTTTTTTCTCTTAGTTATTAATTATATAATCTGTTAAAGTTCTTAGTTTTTGTACTTAATTCTGTTACATAGAATGAATTTATACTGTTCAGATAGACTTATAAAAAAGAAAAAAAAAACAATCATATTGCTGTCATTTGTTATTGATAAAGTATGATAGTATATTTTCTATTGAAAAGAGAAGGAAGATCGAATTAGAGAGTATTTAATATAATTTGCACGTATTATTTTCTTTTTGATCTTTAAATTTTAAAAATTTCAAATTTTTTCATTCACGAAAATTAATTATTGAATGTAGAAAGTTTCTTCCGAAAAACAATCATATTGCTGTCATTTGTTATTGATAAAGTATGAGAGTGTATTTTCTATTGAAAAGAGAAGGAAGATCGAATTAGAGAGGATTTAATATAATTTGCACGTATTATTTTCTTTTTGATCTTCAAATTTTTAAAATTTCAAATTTTTTCATTCACGAAAATTAATTATTGAATGTAGAAAGTTTCTTCCGACGATTATAAGATTAAGCTAATAATGCAATTTTTTTTAAGGTATACTTTTAAATACAAGGAATAAAATTAAAAAGAAATTCAATTATTAAAAATTTGATTTAATAATAAAAATAAAATTATTTTATCGTAGTTTCCCTTATGTTAAAATGTTTTAAACATTTTTTTAATGGTGTTTACTCAATGAATTTGGTTAAATTTATTATGATATATACCTGATTTCCATTTAAAGTACATAATAAATTTTTAAAACTCTTGTTAAGGATTCATTAGATGAAAAGTAGACATATAAGTTATCATTTGTTGTTTACTGCCTTCGTGTACGTGAAATAACTGTAAAATTTATAGAGGCAAAAAATAAATTTAAAAATTATATTAATAAAACATGAAGCATCTTTGAAGTCTCGAATAATAACTAACTTTTATTCATTGGGCAGTAAATGATATTAAATAGTAGGAAATAATAAAGTTACATTTATAGGAGACTTAAAGGATAGAACCATAAGTTAAATAAAGTAATAAAATGGTTTAAAGGTATTAAGTAAAATGAAAATTTATTTTAATTTCTATTTATAACTTTTGAATAATAAAATTGATTAATTTGTAAGAATAATTTTCTAATTACTTTTATGAAAAATAACAAAAAGGAGCCCTGACTAAATATTTTTGCGTTAATATGTATTTGTTCGTTTAAAATTTTAATTTAATTGTCGAAAAAAGTTTTAATAACCAATACATTCGAGGACTGAAGTGTGGCTATTAATACCTTTTTTCGTCGTAATGACAACATGATTATTTTTGTAATCAATTTTACTGAAATTATCTTCGACTTTTGTTCTATTTTCATCACAAAAAGAATTTTAGAAAGAAAAATTAAGAAAGATTTTCTTCATAATTTTTCGATCTTTCTTTTTTACGTGTTTTTTTATTTTTCCACTCTATCAATAGAAGAATCTTATCGCTCGATTTGGATTCTGCAACTTTAATTGTAAATTTCTAAAATTGAAAGTATGCTATTTATAAATTTGAATTTTTTATTTTAATTTTATATGTAAAATAATAATTATTCAACTGTAGAGCAGAAGTTGTGCAACTTCTTCAATATTCAGCTTACTAAGTGCCATCAGAACAGATCTGAAAAGAATTAATCAGCTATTTTCCAAGCATTCGGTTATTTTGGAACGATTAAAGATGTGGGATTAAAATGTATGTCACCAAAATTATCTTCGATAACATAATCTCTATATTAAACACCGCAAATATCTATCAAGTAGTTAAATAGTTATTGGAAATAAATCCTAAAAGTTTGAACGACCGCCATTTCAAATGGAGATTGCCTATAAGTTAATTATCTTCCTATTGAATTTTTTTTTATTAAAAAAATCAAAAACAGTCGAGTAGTTCAAAAGTTATTAAGGAGAAAACTCTGAAGTTTGAAGATAAAGAATTAATTGGTATGTAATCATGGCCATCTACGGTTTGATCTATCTACCGAATTTCATTAAAATCAAATAATCATTGTTTATTGTATTATTCACAAAGTACATCAAATATATCTAATATAAATCAAATTATTATTATGTCTCGAATAATATTCTGAAATGTGGTGTATTAAAATTAAGGGAATATCGCAGAAGTTTCAATGTCTGCCATATTTAAATAGCTGTAATTATAGGATTAAAAGAAAGAGCACCGAAATCTTCTTTGATGGCAGAACATCTCCACCGAATTTCTTGACAATCTCTTAATTAGTTCGAAAATTATTTTAACTGGATAACTCACACATGTTTACAGTACAAGCAAATAGTATGGCGAACTTATAAACTTTATTTTCTTTCTGAAAATAGATAAAAAATTATTTCTGTCTTAACCAATTTCTGTATTTTAATGCTTTCATGTGTCAAAAATACGTTCCCGATTCGTCTTTTAAAATCGCATAAGCTTATTTTACAATATCCGTTGAAAAATTTTCCACTTTCCATGCTTTAAATTGATCAAAAGAGGGCAATTCCTCACGTCGTGTCGTCTTGATATGGATCTATTATACGGATGAGAAAGTCGCTTTCGAACCAAAATTCTATTGATCTTCATTCGTATATAACTCGAAGCGAAGATTAAAAAAAAAAAAGATGTAAAATCGAATACATCAACATTCTTTGCAAGTATGAATATTGAAAACATAAATAAATAAAATATCAATAAATACTTTCGATTAATATTATTTTTTACATAAAAAATTATTCAAAAATTTAAATAAAAATTATTTATCAGTATAATAAAATAATTAAAGTAGATGATAAAACTGAAAAATGCAACTAAGCATGCGATCACTTATATTAAATTAGATTTTATGTAAGTTAGAATTCGTCTTAAAACTGCATTGTAGGGAAAGAAAATCTATTTTGTAAGATAAATCCTGAAATAGATTTATACAAATTGCTTACAAACTTAGATCGTTGGTTACAAACAAGTTAAATCACGTAAAGTGCACTTTTAAGTCCATAATGTTAATTTAAAAGCAATTTTTATTCTAGATAACAGATGGCGCTGTGTAAAAAATTGACGTTATGACGTAAACTTTAATTCTTGATGGCATTTTACGTCATTTTTGACGTAAATATACAAAAAAATATTGTTTTATTTTAAATATGAATTTTAAAAATTTAAACAGATTTATCATCATTTTTTAAAATAAGAATTATTATTATTATTTTTATTTTAATTAATTTTAAAATTTTAACTTTATGTATTAATAATAATATCAAGAGGAGGAAATATTTTTAGAGCAAGTTAGAAAATAAATTTAAAGTGGAAGGTATAAAACATCTCTATTATTAAGTAAAAGAAAGATTATGAAAAATTAGAATAAATTTTTCAAGCAGTATTCATAATGCGTGTATCTGTAGCACGGAAGTATCTTCAGTTGACATTTTTCTTTACCTGTCATTTTTAATGCATTTGTTTACATTCAAAAATGTATCTAGAAATCTTCGGCCCATAAACATCTTTTGTGTCTGGCTTTCTACGAGAAAAGATAAATCGAAATTACGAGGTAAGACAATAGATCTCTCAGGGGTTTTCTAAGGCATAAAAAAAATAAAAGCTGCAACATCATAAAATGCAGTGCAAACCGATGGAAGAGACATTGTCGATGACGCTTGAATAAACTCTATATCAAAAATGACGTCTGCGACGTACAGACAAGTCGATATCAGGAAACTCTCCTGCATTTTCTGCTTCTAGAATTTTATGTGTTCATACATCAGAAAAGAAAATGTCCGGAAAGTTAAAAAGTAGAATACCAAGCATGACATTTTACCGACTTATCATATTTATTTAACTTTACGAAATTTATTTCATTTGATAAGTTGCGTGCAGTTTGAAATCTTTTAAATGTATGATCGAAATATTTTCTTCTGTTCTTATATAAACTGTGCGATCTTGTAACATAAAGAGTTCTCTCGTTAACTCGAGGACTTTAAAGTACTGTAGAGTAATTTTCAATTACTTTCGAGCCGTTTTGAGAATGAAAATTAATACTTCGTCGTATATTCCACTCGGAAAGAGCCGTTTCCTTAACAAATCGGAAAATTCATTTTTAATCTTTGATGAAGTGATAATTAAAATGATTTACTCGAGTACGCTAAATTATTCAAACTGCAAAAAAGTAGAAAATATTTGTTTTAATTGAAACGAGTGCAATTGAAAGAAGAATAATTAAAAAACTTAACAAAAATATAAATTTTAAGATATTTTTTCTACGTTTGCGCAACAAACAGATTTCAAAACTCGCATCTCTCTCTCTCTCTCTGCAAGTTTTGAGTAATTAAAGAAAGTTTTCATGCATCTTAAACGAGTTAAATATTTGAAGAAATTTTTAAACAGCTTTTAAAATTCCTGCAAAAATATTTCCGCAGCAAATAACTAACCAGAATTTCTTCCTCTCCTTTTTTGTTTTTTTTTCTTTTCTTTTCCTTTTTAATGAAAACTTCTACTTCTATTAATGCACCAACGACGGTAAAAAATTCAACAACTGCGAGAGTTTTATTAATTAAAACATATTAAAATCAGCCACTTTAATGCGGTGTACTAAAGCGTATATCTAACAGTATTTTCGCATGAAACCTTATTAAAAATTCAAACTCTAACGTGGTTACGTTTTGATTAACTTGCGATTATACAAATTATGGATAAAATTTTAGTCAAAGACTACAGAATTTTATTAAAGTTAAACGCAGTACTGTATAACTCTATGAAGTAATTGAAGATGATTGAATTACGAATGGATTAAATATGGAAACGGTTAAACGAATTACTGTATGGGTTAACCGATGCAATTTCAATCACGTTAAATTATACTGGAACTGCTTCCACATCTTTATCGCAACTCGTGAAGAGTTTATAGTTTTGTTTATTAATTTTATAACGTGTACGAGCTTCAATTCTGACTGTAACGTTTATGTTAAATATTGCATATACACGTGAAATGATAATTGCTCTTTCACGAAGATTCCGAAATTTATTACGTTGACGTTTCGTGAATATGTTATTATTTTAACTGACATACCTTCGCTTTGCCTAACTGTATAAATGTAATCTTATTAAAGATTCATTTATTATTGTTCTAATATTTTATTATGATTAATAAAGCGAATGACATTAAGCTAATTATAACTAGTTGAATAAATTATATTAACCATCACTGAAATAAAAAAATAAATAATAATTAATAATTTATTAACTGACTGTTTGCAAAAATAATTAATTAATTTCTTCAGGTATAATTTTTTTCGCGTTTATTTATGTTTACAAAACAAAAAGCAAAATATCGTTTCTGTATAAATATGATTTTTTGACATTTTTTTTATTTTTCTCAAATTATCCATCAATATCAGATTTTTTTTCTTTTTCTACATTTTCCATGTTAGATACGAGATAAAATTTGACAGTAACATATCGATTTGAAGTTTCTATTTTCTTGGAGATTAATCAAATCGAATTATATTTCGATTATCCGGATACGTTAAAAATGTCATACGATTTTTTTCGAGTTAGCATTTTTATATGAGGATAATAATTAAAAATAATAATAAATTTTTATCATTAAATTTCAACTTGTTTTCGGTCTGTTAAACAAACTAGAGAGAGGAATTTTATTATTGAAAAAAAATATATATATAATTTTTTTAATTTAGAAATTTGATCTTCAAACTATAACTTTCTTAATAATTAAATATTGATTACTGTAGTCGAAAACATCGAAAGTATTTTTCGAAACCAGTCTCTTCATAACCTTAAGATTAAAAAAAGAAAAAAAAAACAACGTCTTGGCTTCTTTTTGTCTACATTATAATTGCATGCAATAATAAAATGCAGCTGTTTTGAGTTCTAAACAAGAAGAAGAAGGAGGAAAAAATCGGAATTTTGAAGTTCGTTTATATTAAATTCGACTAACTTTTTTTTTAGATTTTTACAACCGTAAAAAAAATCACTGCTAACTTTAAACGTAAAGTTTTTGATGCAAACAGATCGGTGTTTCACTAGATTTCATTTTTTTTTTTTTTACATAGAATACTAATTTAATACATAACAAACAGTTACAGACTTTAATAAATATTGTTATAAAATGTTTACAGGATATTCAAATCCACTAAAAAAAGTATTACATAGAATACTAATTTAATACATAACAAACTTTAATAAATATTGTTATAAAATGTTTACAGGATATTCAAATCCACTAAAAAAAGTATATTTTCCCGAGTTAAAAACTAAGAAAAAAATGCAGAACAACAACAAATATTTTTATTGTATTAAATATTTATTCGGTAACAGTATCCGTTAACATCGCTTCGATGATTTTTTTTTCTCTTTCGTAGATGTAGAGAAGTTTAGAAATATTCGAAAATTAAATTAGTAATGCATATATGAATAATAAAATTGCATTGGCAGATTTTTGTTTATGTAATTTTTTTATTTCTGTTTCGATATTTTTTTTGAATTACATTTAAAAAATTTTATTCTAGAAAGTAGTTACTTCATTTATTTCGGTATTTTGCGAGGTGTCAATTAATTTTTGAAAGATTTACTTTGATTTTTTATTTTTAGAAAGAGAAACATTGGTTTGTATTAGATCTTTATGAAAGTTAAATTTCTGTTTTGCATCTCCAGTATATTTTTTTTCAATTTTTATTTTCCAATTATTTTATATCCAACTGAAGTTATTACTGGATGATTTAATATTTGTGAGCAGTGATAAAAATAAAGAAAAATAATAAATAAAATAATAAATAGAATAATAAATTTCGATTTATTATTCTAGGTAATAGAAAATTTTCTAGTTTTTCGCTTTTTAATGAACAAAAAGACAAAAAGAAAACAGTAGAGAGAGCTGTAATTTTAAATAAATTTGGTTCAGTTACTTTAATAAACTGTGCGCTTACTATTTATTTTTCTCAGAATGCTGGATTCTTTTATTTAAAATCTCTGCTTATTTTTTTTAAAAGTTAAATATTTTTATGTATAACAAACAAAATGTGGCTTTTAATGCGATAATTATGCAGTACTGTTAAATATTAAAAAATGAAATAGGAAAAATAAAAAAAAATAAAAAAATGAAAAATCACAGAATAATATCAATAACCATTTGTTTAAAGATTTAAATTTTTATAAAATTTTATTTAAAAACAAATATTCCGTTTTTTGAAATAATATACTTGTATATTATTTCAATAATTAATAAGAAAGAAAAAAACTATAATTTATTATTTGTATATAAAGAATAAATTATAGCTTTTAATATGATAATTATATCATTATTTAAATTTTAGAAAAATAGAAAAAACAAAAATCGTGTGTAGAAAGTTCAGAAAAAACAAAAAATATCATAAAATAATAATCGTATATTTTGATGACTTAAAATTCTCTAAAGGTGAGTCGTTTATTGCGAGGCGCTTTTTATATTAATTTTATTTATATAAAAATTGTTAAATTACGTTTTTTAATACGATGATTATATTATTTAAAAACTTAAAAAATCAAATATTAAAAGCTAATACAGTAATTTCAAATTATTTAAAGATTTAAAATTAGCATCAAAATTCCCTGAAAAAATATGCGCCGTTTATTGGTAAGAGTTATCTATTAAAATAATTTTTTATTTTTATTTATTTCTTAAAGTATATTAAACTTAAGCAATAAATCTATATATATATATATATATAATGCAATATTTGTTTCTTGTCTTTGTGCCTGTTTTCCGAAAGCTCCCACACCATTTGATTCCTTGGGACCAAACTTTGCATGGAGATTTCTCTCGATCCTGTGGGTAACAACTACCCTAGATCAAGATCGCCCCAGGGAGTGGAACATTTTGGGATGGCAGCGAAAATGCAGTCATTTAAATCCTTTAGAATGATGTTCGAATTTAGGATGACGTCATAGTGTCACCGGCGTGACATCATTGGTAACATAACATTATATGACGTCATAAGATTCTTCCGTTGCATGATGTTGCGATAACGTAACAATGTATAACATCGTTATGACGACATATCGCCACTACAATAACGTCATCGCGACATTATATGCTGGCAAAATTAATGGCAATATTGGCTACCAAAAACCAATGGATTACAATGCTATAATGAAATACATGACGCCATTTGGCAAAATTAATGACAATATTGGCTACCAAAAACCAATGGATTACAATGCTATAATGAAATACATGACGCCATTGCGATGTAACAATGGAAGACGTCACAAAATCTATAGCTGCGTGACGTCGCTATGATTTGACTCCACGCAGCCAATCCTGATCAGCCAATCGATTCCAAATGCTATAATGAATGAAATATACTGGCAAATGATACTTCTGCATGATTTATTGTAAACTTATTCATAAAGTCTATAAATACATGAGATCCGTACCCAGCCTGTTGAAGTTTATTCTTTCAATTTCTGGTTGAGTCCAATAATAATAGTACATTTGATGATTTATACTTCAGAAAATTCTTTAAAAATACGAAATTTATTAAGGAGCGCTTTTTATTATATATTGGCCCTATTTTTTTTTTAATTTTTAAATTTCAATAAATATAAATTATAATTTTAAAAACTATGATTATTATCATTAAAAGCTAAAAAAATGAAACACGAAAAGTTAATAATTTCAACGTTTTAAATTATCATACATAAAAATTCCCTTAAAAATGTGCGTCGTTTATTAAAAAGCGCTGTTTATTATAATGATTTCGCTATAGAAATTCGCTCTTTAGAAATTCGATAAAAATTACAAGTAATAAGGAAAATTCGATAAAACTATGACAAGAAAAATTTATAATAACCGAAATACAATATCTTATCGTAATTTTTTTTTGATGATTTGGATATCGGATTTCCAGAATTACAAATCTATGATTGATTTATGATAGAAAATATCATTTTTCCTTTGACCAAAAATAGATGTTTGCTGAATATCTACAGCAGACAAATGTCAATAATGACTGTCTACATCAGAAAATAACTCTAGAACTCTCATCTGAAAGAGAATCGCAGCCAACAATACTCGCTACATATTCAAGACAAAGAAAAGATGTCTTTCAGTTGGAATTGAACCAGTATATCAAGTTCTTTCTCCTATTTTTGGTCAAATGACATAATCACACCATAGATCTTAGTGGTAGTTTAATATTACGAAGAGATGGAAAGATAAGATTCATTAATGCAGTTTTGATAGAAATAAAATGGTTTTTTAAGTAGAAATCAGTTAAATAATTAATAGCAAAATTTTCATTACAGTAAAAAGTTTAAAACGCAATTAATTTTTAATTTAAAAATATGAATAATTTAACGAATTTTTTTTTTCCGAAAAATGCTAGTTGATAAGCATACGTATTAGGGCGTAGTCCGTATCCTTCATCATGTCAGATCCCACTGATAGATTGATTTTAAGCAAGATATATATTTAGATAATAGTTATTAAACAAACTCTCTTGGTTTCCTGATACAAAAATATCTACATAACCTAGAAAAAAATGTTAATGGCTCGGATAATAGATTCGATATACGGAAAACAGAAAAACAAATTTTTGTTCCAAGAGAAACGAGAAAGTAAATGGTTGCAGGAAGATTAAATATCATATCTAGTTTCTAAAAGAAGTAATAACGATAATTCTGTGCCATTATTATTTACGGAGAAAATAGTGATGTCTAATTTAGGGAAATATCCCACATGCGAAGAAATTCTATAACATTTCGACCATTGTATCATTAATTCTGCAGAGAGTAAATGTATAGAAGTCGTGAGAGAAATGCATTATGACAAGCAGACATGTTTATATCTGTTAGATTTAAAAGATTTTCTACCTTTCGGACATTGGTTGATAATTTTATTTTTATATATATTTAAAAAAACGTTATAATGAGATTGTTTAAATAGTAAACAACGGGATTAATACTGATAATGAATGCGTTCGATGTTTCTGTTGTTGATAATTTTATTTTTATATGTATTTAAAAAACCGTTATAATGATATTGTTTAAATAGTAAACAACGGGATTAATACTGATAATGAATGCGTTCGATGTTTCTGGTTATTACGGATTATCGGTATCCATTTATAATAAACGATTCTATTATTCAAGATACACGCGGTTAGTTCGCTGTAATTTGGCTAACGATTGGACATTATAACACGGGTTTATGCACAAAATGTTGCTGAAGCATAATTTTACCAGGGAGCATTGCTATATCATTAGAAATGGCTAACAGTAAAGGTTTAACGAGAGAGGAAAAAAAAAAGCAGCGAATCGTTTAATAATTCAGCACTAAATTCGTAGAAAGTTAATTATTAATTCTATTGTAAATGAGAAATTATGGATGGAATTACAGATTTTAATGAAGATTTTTAAATGGAATTTTCTTCAAATTTTGTTGTTAAGCTTTTTTTAAATTTCGCAATATAAAATATTTAAAAGAGTGCATTAAATATTTAGGATTGTTCAAAAAATATATAAAAACTGGGTGGTTATTTTTAAAATTTTATAAAATATCAGCACTTACTTATCATCAGTAAATAACATAAATTTTACAGTTTATTGTTAATTAGTTATTGTTTATTTTTTATATTAAAAAATGATCTTGCATAATCGATTTGTTAGCCGGGTGTATGGTCGTAAAATATCTCAAAATGCGAACATTGTAAGGTGTTCAAGTTTTATAGCATTGTTCCTTATTATCCAAGGCACATGCCTATTGATTTTGAGTTTACTACGTGATGCCTTAAAATCAACGTTGTACAAGATGGCATCAGTACTCAGTAACATCTGCCATTCCAATCCATTTTAAAGGCGATTTCATTGAAACTATTTGTTACAAGTTAATGATATTATATTAATTTAAAATTATTTTAGTCGCATTTTACAAAATTGATCTTGTATAATCGCTTTTTCAGTCTGTATGTGTGTCGTCCCGTTCGCGAAATATCTCAAGAGAAAAACATCGCAGAATGTTCAAATTTTAGAATACCATTTCCTATTATTCAAGCTATAAATCTCTTAATTTTGAAAACTCTAAAGAGATTAGTTACAAAATGGCGGCAATTTGAAATGTTAAAGCTATCGACTCATTTTTAAAGGATTTTTTAATTAAAAAAAAATGAATTTAACGTTACTTTCTGAACTTAAGTAATATTAAGACCGTTTTTTAATAAAATTTCTTAACAAACTTTATTTGTTGAAGGTAGGTAAGCATTTAATGGAGAGAGTTAAAATTAAAAAAAATAATAATAATAAATCGCACAGTTTTTATACGTATTTGAAAAATGTCAAATATTTATTGCATTTTTTGGATATTTTGCATTTTATCCCAAATCGCATAATAACATTGAAAGCGATTATTATAATCGTTTCGAGTCGATGTAATGGAAGAGCATGCAATAAGCCAAAGTAAGATTGAATTGTAGCAGTTTCTATAATTTATGGATGTTTCAAGTAGCATACACCTTCTAGTTCCCCTGTATATTAATGCTTGTGAAGACCTTAGGTAATACTCACATCAATCTTGTAAGAAATTACAGAAGGGAATTTTATAATACTCCATATTTTATAAGGCGAAAACTAATCTGTACCTCACTTACCAGCAGAAAATATGGGAACGGAACAATCCCGTTATCAGTATTCAACACGACCCTCATCCGTATTTAAATTGCTATAGACTATATTTCCATAATTAATAATTTTACACAGATTGACTTCCAGAAACCTACTGCGATTATTTATTTCCTTTTTTTTTATAAATATTCCTGCGAATTTTAAACATATATTTTTAACCAATATGCGTTAAAACGTATGGGGAAACTCTCATAAACAGTTTTCTCCGAAAGAAATCGTTATATTATCGGAGAAAAAAGTATATAAATATAAATTTGGGTAATTTTTTATGTTATTTATATAAATTTTAATTCGATATATTTTTAAAAAATGAATGTATTTGTGTATTTTTTATACGTCTCTATTCTTAGAATTTCCACACATTCTGAGAATATTCATGGTACAAAAGTCGTAAAACCATCTGTGAGCTTTGCGTGTGGACATAAAAAAGAAATTTGCGACACAAGACATAAAAAGATATTCGCATTCAGGAAAAAAAAAAAGAGAGAAAAAAACGCAGAAACTCGATTTCTTTGAGTGAACCGTATTCATATTTATGGCTCTTTATTTTGTTTGTGCTGGGATGGTAGTAGACTAATTGTAGTTAAAAACTGCCATCCTGTAAAGTATCCTGTCCCACTAATCAATAAGTATTTGAAGGGAAGCCAAACTTGCGTGCTTTTGCCAAATAATTTAGAGAATAATCCGGCTGTGAATGAAACCTTATAATTACAGATCATGCGCAATGCATTTGAGTTACTAACGGGATGAGTGAGAAGGGGAAAAAATAAAGTTAAATGCCCAAAGGAGAATAGGTGGCGAACCGCTTGCATAAATGATTCTCGGCTATGTTTCAAATGGCAAACGGTAGGTATCTTAGGATAAATGGAGTATCGAATGGTTTCTGCTGTGCAAAAATGCACGAAATCTGTTGGGAATCAGTGTTTCATCACGCTGTCGGAAATCATTAGCGACGCAAACCGATAGTTTTGTCTGCTAAAGCGTGTACACCTGTTACCTTCTACCAGTCGACCCTCTGTCCAACGATTGGAATAGTCTGCCTAGGCTCGATCGATCGCAAATGCCGAGCAGTGCGAGAGAATCAGCAGCCATGTCGTGATGAAGATGGGAAACATCTCCAGCCAGACAGAGAAAAGAGGCAAAAGAACCGCATCGCCGAAGTTTCGTGTTGGAAGAGAAAGTAAAAAATTACAAGAAATCGCTAGGGGTCCAGGCGACATCGCTTCGAGTCCCGAAAGTTCAGTTTCTGGTTCCGTATACGTTGACACAGCCAGTCGCTTGCCTACCCCAGAAGAGACGGACGACGCTTCTACGCTGAAAGACACTTCACCAGGTAGTACCAGCGACGTAACGGTACTGTGCGACTCAACTCAGTCCTGCCCCGGTAGTCCGGACTCGCAGCGACCACTACCGCGCAGGAAAAGCGAGCCGCTTTCCAAGTATTCGGCTTCCACTATATCGGTACCAACTTTCACTCTGACTCAACACAAAAAAGTCGTTCTTCCTCCTAATCCGTTTGTGACGCCAGGAAAATGGACTCTTGACGATCCCTTACGTCCTTCTTCCCTCTATGTTCACACGGATGCTTCCAGGACTTTTGGCCACAGAAGATACTCTTCTTACGATGCACCACTGAGCGGTGGAAGATCCGGAATGGGGAATATATACAGACCGACTTTCGTACCAGAGAAATTGGATTACGGACTCAGGCAAAAGTTCGAAGGTGAGTGAAAGAAAACCGAGAGTTCGATCGTCCTTAATAGCAATTCGATGTCGAACACCGATAAAAATACCGCCCAGAAAGGAAAAAATAAGAGAGACATAACGTGGAATACGAATGGTTAATGAAACATTCAACGCACGAATCAACTTTCTCTTAAGAAGAAAAAAATAAAAGAAAAAAGAAAGTACTTAAGTGCCGAAACCTGTAACATCAAAAAGCTATCGCTACTTTCATCATTTGTTTTAACTTGGGGACGACTTTCGGAATTGATATTTTTATTGATTATATTATTATTATTTTTATTTTTTTATGTATTGACGAAAACTTTTAACCCTTTTCAGGTCACGTATTGGTAAATTGGTTATGTATTTCATGCACCGAACAACCTCGACATTTGCTGACGCAGCAAGACCTAAGGACGTTGGTCGCTCAGTTCTGTACGTGTCTTTTAGCTGCTGGTGTTATGAGGCAGATAGAAGACGAGTCGATGCCCCTGGATAATGTCTTCCGAGTAAGTTTTCGTTATATAACGACAAGAAAGACATAAAGTAACGTAAAGTCCTATGTATACACGTACGCGTGGAGCGGTATATTTTATCGCTAATGGAACGAATACTCTGTTTTCCCGACAGATTACATCCTGCAAAATTACGTAGAAATAATGGCGCGATAACGAGGTAATTCGTGTTTGAGTGAGGCAAACTTGGATGTCATCAGTTAAAACTGTTTACCTAACTGGAATTTTAAAGGTATCAGCCGTAAATTGCACTTCTATTTTATGCTCCAAGATGCAAATCTCTTTCGAATCTTCCACTGAGAATTTTCTCACGATAAAGTTTACGCTCTGCATAAATTATGTGTTAGTCTAATACAGATCTGTATAGACCCAATGAGAGGGCCAACGGGGCCATGTTCTTAGGCCACAAACTCAGAAAGGCCCCAAAATTTAGTATTTTATATAAAACTATGGTTAGAAAAGAATATACCAAATATTTATTTGTGATCAGTCTAGTTCCATCTTACTTTTCTGGGCTCCATCTGATTTTTATGAGGCCTTATACCACTATGAAAAATACTGTATTACTATGTTTAATACTCATTAGATACCCTTTTATTGACAATTTTACCAACGCGATGTAGATATGTCGAAAATTAAAAATCGATAACTTTCCTTTTCTTCGACGATTATAGAGATTCTTAGCAGGAAATCTAGGTATAGATATTTAAATATTCTTTGTCTAGAAAGATTGCGAAATTTGTCATCCGATAAATTCTATCAGATGGATAATTATACAGAAGCAATTTTCTGCATGACACGAAAGCTTTATTAGATTTTCGGGGAACTCGATTGTTAATAAAATCCGTAAATCTCGTGAGTCGTAATAACGTCAAGAACGAAATTTTAAATTAATAATATAGTTACATTGAATAATGGTCGAACGTTAAATGTTCTCCTAGTCTTTAATTTACATCTTAATTTATTTTCTTTCAATTTGAATTAAAGACAAAAATTAAGATTGTCCAACAGATATTAAAAGGGAACGGTATCGTAAAAAATAATAAGAGAATAATAATTTATTTGGAAAAAATAGAAAACGATTTCGTAGAAACATTTGTCACATTCCCATTGCTAAATTTCGTAAAGATTTATTTAAATTAAAATATATAGAATTTTTCAGAAATAAATCTTTTTGATGTTTTCCAAGAGGATGCTGGAGAGCCCACTCGAAGTTCGGTAGTGCCATTGGTTGTGCAATTATATATATCTTCATCGATTTATCACACTTGGATTGAAGTGATTCTCGATTATGCTTTTAATATCGAGAGTTGGAGATTAATCTTCCATCATCCTATTCAAAGCTGATTTCTTATATCGTTTCCGGTAGCTTTGTTCCATTTTGTTCTCTACACAGCTTTGTTTTTGTTTCCTGTTTAATCCTTCTTCCACAAATAGTTCTTAACATTTTTCGCATTATCTCTTCTTTGTATTGTCCATTTTGTTTTCTCCAGAGACGGTTTGGTTATCGTTTAATTCAATTATTATTATTATTATTTAAAAGAATAAAGATATAAAACTTCACGAAATACTTTCAAAGCATTTACGACTCGCTTGTCACTATTACTTTTATTTGATGATATTATTATTTTTTTAGCTCTTTTAACATGAATTCCTCTTTCGGAAACAGTCAAATATATATATATATATTTTTACAATATTTTCTCCATTGTAGTTGCTTATTTTCGTTTATATCTAGTTTTTGAATTCGGTTATATTGTGCCATATTTTTATCGATTTTCTATATTCAGTGATTTACTCCTTGTTTTTTTATCTTCGTCTATTATATACTTTTGCCATATTTTTATCGATTTTCTATATTCAGTGATTTACTCCTTGTTTTTTTATCTTCGGTACACATAAGTTTCAATCTTCAGTTTTTCTTATCTTTTCGAATTTTTCTTACTCTGGTTTTTCATAAAACGAGTCACATATTTTTAGTCTTTTAAACTTCTCAATTTTTAACAATCCCTCCAGAGACATTCGCTTTGTCTTATCAATCACTGTTAATTCGTTGTATGGAGACTTTTACTGCTTTTCTTCACTAACCCCTTCGCCGTTTATGTTGTTTCTGAGTGATCGAGGATTTTCAGGTTCTTCTTTTCTCTTTTTGCATAGTTTTTTTTTATAATTATCCTATTAGTTTTATCATTTTTATCTCCGTTTTATTGATTTCTTTTATGGCATCTTATCTTTTCTTCATTTAGTTTTCAATTATAGAATTTTTCTCAGATTTTTATTGCCGTCGTCAATGAGATAATTTCTTCATCCAGATATACGAATAAGCTTTTTGAACGCCTTTAAACATCACAAAAAAGAAACATAATAAATTGGAAATTTCCGTAAATTTCTAAACATTTTCTAAGCGTAAATAGTGTGCTACAGTTTTCAAAACGACTATTTGTAAGCAAGAATTGATTTCTTGTAAAAATTCACCCCACTCTACTCTCCTGGTATTTCTGTATTCCTTCACTAGAATCTAAATCAGTAAGTTTTTCTACTCTTTTTTCTCCCTTAACCCCGACTACTCCGTTCTACTTAATAATCCTCCTACTTCTTCTTGTACTTAATATCAGCTCTCTCCAGAAAATAGCTGAATGTCATTGACTTCGATAAAACATCATGTTCGAATCCTTTATTTTTTGTGATTACTTATCTGATCAATAGCACAAATATCAATTTTCTCTATTTTACGTGTTACATCTTAATCTTTTGTCATAAAATATTAATCATTGAGTGAGTTTCTTATTATTCTCTTATTCAAA
This sequence comes from Olivierus martensii, assembly GCA_000484575.1. Lineage (NCBI taxonomy): Eukaryota > Metazoa > Arthropoda > Arachnida > Scorpiones > Buthidae > Olivierus > Olivierus martensii. The sequence continues at coordinate 77,422 of AYEL01072555.1, forward strand.
GGTACGAATGATGATCTTTTTTTTTTTAATCGCGTAAAATTGGCTAATCTCACTTTCATAAATTGAAATTCTTTAAAAATTTTCATTGTTTCAACACTTCCATTCGATTTTTCTTACTTTCTGTTTACAATTTCTTGAGAATTTTACATTAACGAGCTTGAATGCAGTGATATACATACTACGTTGCTGAATCTCTGATGACAAGAATTCTCTTATGGATGAAATTCTAAAGTGATTATCGAAATTTTATCCATTTTTAAATAGAAAAAGAAGCAAGAGTGGTTTCTTGTTACAGTCTCTAAGGTTCTTCTTTAATTTCTTTTTTCTTTTTTTTCCTCTCTAAACGTTTTTCTTTAACAAAATCACAACGGTCCTCTTCTATATACCTTTATCGATGCTAGAGTCAATACAAAACGAAAATATTATTCTCTCCTTGAATTTTATGATGATAACACACTAATTCTTCGTAATTTTAATGAAAATCATTTAAAAACTAGCACTAAACATACCACAGAATTGATAAGATAAATTCTTAGGAAAAAATAAGAGATTAGTTTGGAGTAAATTAAAAAAGAGAGACTTACAACAGAAAAATACTCGAGGAGAACGGTTCTTTAACAAATTTCGATTTATTTAGAGTGGGTTTATCGAACCGCTATTTATCAAGTCATATCTGTTTAACTCAGTCCTATGCAAACGATATTCACAGTTTAATTAAACTACAACGGAACTCGGCTGTTATAACAAATTCGCTGACGAAATTTAGTGAAGTAAGTAGCAACTTCGATTAAATTGGTATTTCCTTTTTGATACAATTCGAAATTCATATTATCAAATTTTCTTCAAAATTCATCACTCCTTTACAAAGGAATAAAAGCAACAATACCGAGCAACAAGCTGTAAACAGTTCTAGATTCGTTTTGCGCCTTGATTAACGCTTCGTTATCCTAACACGCGACTAATTATAATTACAAATTTAATGGGTTTTTAATTGGAAAAATTACTAAAATCGGATTTTTTTTTTCTTTCTTTATCATCATCAGACAGATTTCACGTATTGCTGGTCATTACCACCTTCGAGCGGTCAACAGTCAAGATCTTTATCATCACTCGCATGGACAGCCTCGGGTGACGTTGCTTCAAGTTACCACCACATGGATCTTGGTAGATATTGACTTTCTACATTAAACGCAATCTTAATTCAGATGTCACCAAAAATTAGATCTTTTTTTTTAGTCGATTGGCGAACTTCCAAATTTTTCGAAACATTCAAATGGCGACAACGTATGGAAAAGTTTGATCCAAAATATTTTTTTTTTTATTTTTATTTTTAAATTATGCAAATTAAAAGCGAAAGAAAAATAAAATTTAAACGAGAAATTTTTTTTAATTATAGAAAAGCTCGTTTTAGATAACTTTTCTAATTTAATTGAGTTATTATTATTATTAAAAGTGATGAGAAAATTTGATCGAAAAAAAAATTCTTGCTTCAAATTCGAATTTCGGATATTAAGCGAAACGCTCGATTAAATTTTAATTAAAAAAGTTAATAATAATAATAAAAATCGTTTTTTCTTTTGTATACCGAAAATGCATAAAATATTAAAAAAAATTATATATTTTTTTATCTTAATTAATGTTTCTCATAGATTTGCAAACGATGATTTCCGGATTGCAGAAAGAGCACATGGAAACCATACAGAGAATCCAGGTACGTGATAAAATGTTAAGTAAACATTAACTGGTTATGTAAATATAAATGATACTTTGTGAATTATTCCCAAGAAAGAACAAGAGATTTCTCTTTTTCATTTGCGTGGTGAACAAGCGGCGAAACTTAATGAATACGAAGACAAAATCTGTTATTTGGAAAGAGAAGTGGATAAATATCAAACTTTAGCGGGTATTGCTGAATTAGCGCGTAAAGCTAAACACGATTTAGACTCTACACCGACGTCACCGATGGATATGGTTCCCATTGTGATGAAATCTGTTAACTCCACTCAAACGGAAAGATTACAGACGTTATGTACAGAATGCCAGACTGTCTCAGTTAAAACGATAAGTGTAGAGATACAGACAGATGCCGAAACGGTTCCTAATGCCGCTCCGGATCTAGTTTCTCATCTCAAAGAAAGGGTGCAAGTTTCTGAAGAAGGACCCATACAGAATGGTACAGTTAAAGATTCTCCTCCGTTACCTTCACCACCTTGTCTTCCAGTTCCAACGCCGCCCAATTTTCCGATCGGTGCTACACCGTCGCCTCCTCCACTTCCTCCAGCCACAACTAATGGTCATTCTCCACCTCTTCCACCTCCGCCTCCGATGCCAGTTGGAGAAGAAATGCCACCGACCTCGTCTCCTCTTCCTCCTCCTCCGCCTCCACCTCCTCCACCTTGTCCAACTGTTTCGTCTGCAGTTTCTACACCTCGTCTAGTTGGTAAGTTGGAAATAAAAAAAGAGCGTGGAATTTTTTTTATTCGGAAATAAACAAACCTAAGCTTCGCTCCATCTTTGTGTTGCGTGTAAATGTAAAGAAAAAAATAAAAAAATATGTTTTACAATAACAACGTGAAATCCTAGCAAATTGCTTGGAGCCGTTGATTCTGTTTAACAAAAAAAAATGTTTGCATTTCTATGAAAGTTTCATTATTCGTATTTGTTATAATAACGATGATCTTCTTAGCTAGAAACAATTTTCAATTTTAGAATTGCGAGAAAACGTGAAATATTTCGGTTCCTTCTTTATTGATTTTTTCACAAAATTTTACTTTTGCATATAATAAAAAGTTATTGAAAAATTTTTGAATATAACGGATAAAAATATCTGTTTTTTTTTTATTCATTTTATTGATGTTTGCTATGATCTTTAACTTTTTGCAATTTTTTCGAATGCTTTTTTCAATTATATTAAAAGTTTCTCTGAAAATCGATTGCATGTCATATTTATAAGAGAAAAATGTTAGAATATAAAAGAAACTTTTATTTTTTCTGAAGAATATCTAATTAAAGTTTAGCGATAACGCTACGATTGCATCGTTTTGACTTACAGTTAAGCACGTAAGGTGTCAAAAATTCTGTTTACTTTTAAAAATACGCTCTCGCAAGGAGAATAACCTTTTCGATAAACAAAAATAATGCGATTTTGTAGCATATTTAATAAAAATTTTTTATGATTTTCAGTTCGTAAAGAGCCAATCAGTCCGAAAACCTCGATGAAACCTCTTTATTGGTCAAGGATACAACTTCCTTCTCATCCAACAGAGCAAGTATTCGATTTTTTGGATGGAATTAACTTATAAATTTCGTAACGTTATTTTCTATATACCGAATCTTCTTTTTAGGCCATCCGTTTGGGAAGGAATGGTCGATAAACCTAATGTTAGTTGGGAGGAATTTGGAGAACTCTTCGGAAAACAAATCTCAGATAAAGGAAAGACGAGCCACAGAAAGAGGCAGAGAGGACACGGAAAAGAAGTGAATAGATTTTTACCTACAAAGTGCAATATATATCTTCCATAAATATAGCAAAAAGAACAAAGAAAAATGTCTTGTTTTACAGGTTGTTCGACTTTTGGATCAGAAAAGATGGCAAAATCTAGATTTACTTATATCCAGTTTACAAGTTCAAATAACCGATATAGAAAATGGTACGTCAGCAATTCTGTAGCTGTAGAAATATTTGATTATTTATTATTCAAAATTCTTCTTAAAGCCGAGAAAAAAATATCGCGAGTAAAAGAATAACAATAGTCTAATAATAAAAATGCGACTCACTAAAGATAGAAAATTTCAACTGTGGTTAACATAACAAATTTTTTGCAATTTATTTATTGAATTTGTGCTTAATTTAGTTAATTATCTCGATTGGTTGAGTATAAATTATGCAAAATTTATATAAATATTTGCTAAAACTTCATAATATGCAGATTTAAACAGTAATTATCATAGATTTGATTAAATTATCAATTTTTTCCGCTTACTTTATGGTTTATCATAAAATGGTTAATATTAACAAAATCTAGTACATAAATTTCTTTAAAAATAATTTATTCTCGACATTTTAATTTAATGATAATAAAAATCATTGAAGTACATAAATAACATACGACATTGTCGTTTTCTATTAACATTTTTATGACAACAACATTATAAATTAATAGGTTGAGATATTTTTTATGGTTTTTTTTATCTTAAAACCTTTTAGCTTAATGAAATAGAGTAAAAAACGAAGATTGATTTGTAAAAAAGTAATAATATATATTTTTAAAATTTATAATTTTTTTTATAAAAAAAAAATTTTTTTTAAAAAAAATAATATATATTTTTAAAAATTATTAAGTTATAAAAAGTTCTCATTTTTAACAGCTGTTTATAACATTGATACCGGAGCTTTTAACCTGCAGTCGCTACAAGCATTATACGATATCGTAAGTTTTAATTAATTTAATTAAAAACTTAGACTTTATGGCTATTGAATTTTTAATTATACTTGTGATAGAAAGAGAACAATAAACGATTAACTTCAATTTTTTTTAAGTTATATGCGAGTTTCATTCGAGAAAATTGGCACGAAAGCGGCGACGAACGAAACGAAAAGGAATAATGGCAAAGTCGCTACAAAAACCGAGATTTTTTTAGAATAAAATGTGAATAATTTTAAGAATTTTAGCGATAAAAATATCGTAATATTTTCTATTAGACAAACAAAAGGTTGCGTTTGGAACTCACGTCAGCTCATTGTACAAAAGGAGTGAGTGGCATAGGTCAGCAGATGTTTTAGAAACCCGCATTGCCAGAGGCAATTTTTGTATGGATTTAGTTACCGCACGATAAAAGGAAAAATAAAAAATAACAATCGCTTTTTAATAGTTTAGAAACGAACGAGAAAAGATCGATTATAAACACCTAGAAAGTATTTTATTCTCGAATAAATTTCTCTCCTCTAAGGCTATCGTCTCTAGTGTATTTAGCGGTTGAATAAAAGCGAAGAATCAAAGAATATCGCTCTATTCGCCAATGACTTAGTTAGCATATCTTATGCTTTATGATTCTGAATATTATATATTTACTAAAGGGATATATATATAAGCGGCAAACATCAATTTCTATATATTGTTGGCTGTAATCGCATTATACGTGGCTGTAAAGGTAAGCCACTTATTTAATTTGCTTTTAAATAGTTTAATAAGTTAAATCTAATTTAATTCCGTTTATTTAATGAAGGAAAATATTTGAAAGTGTTGAAATTCAAATCTAGAAAGGGTTTACAAATTCCACTTGAATGCATAATATTTGTTTGCTATGTCGAACGAAAATAACCGCGATCGATGCAATAATAATGTACAAAAGATTTATTTTCAGTATATCATTTGCATATTTCCACATAAACTCATTCTGATGGTCAACATTCGATGATGTTGCATTAAAAGATCGCAGTTGCTACATTTTCTGAATGGAATTTGCATAATCTATTTTAAGAATTGGTGACAGGATTTTTTTTTAAATACTATAAATAAATATTTTTCGTATGAAGTAGAAGCTCGATCATTCGATCAATAACCTACGATAATCTGCTAGTAATCTTAGATTTTGTGAAGTAATTTTAGGAGAAAATAAAGCGATATCGCCGTAATCAGGCAGATCCTTAATTCTAATTACGAAGGTTCTACTGTATAGCATCAACGTGTGATCGTTTAATCATAATTTTCTTATAAATAATGAGTAATGATCATAAATTTTCCATAAATAAAATTAATGTGCGATAATCTTGTGAGCTGTCGGATTAAAAATTAAACCATTCAAACCTCGATGACATCCTTGTTAGTTAAGCTACTGGTAAAAAATCAATAAAGGAAAAATGTACTTTATACGCCAAAAATTCCCTATTTTACGAACGTAAGAGTTAAAAAATTCGGCAAAAATTTATTTATTTATTTATGTTAATTGTTTATTTATCGATAGTTTATTTTTGCGAACATGTTCTGTTATAAAACCGACTCTTCGTATTATTATCGCTTGGCATGCCATAACAGCACGAATTTATTGCTTTATTTTTTCTCATAAATAAATAATAAAATATTCTTTGCATTAAATTCTAAGTAATTGGCTTGTTATTGTTCAAAGAGCACAGTGACTTCGAGTTAGAAGCCAACAGAAAATTAACAGTGCGTTGAACTTAGCTCACTTTTGCTCTAGCGCTTCCATGAACTTTTGATCTTACGGCTTTCTTTTAAAGAAATAAATTGCTTCAAAATTATTTTCTTTATATATATATTAGTAAAATAATCAATTTTTCTTGTCATTATTTTAACTTTTATACGGATTAATGGTCTCGCTTATTTATTTATTTATTTTTTTGTTTCGTTTAGAGACCAACTGCAGAAGAACTGGAAATTATCAAAAATCATTTGTCAACAAAACCTAATATTCATCTCGACAGACCGGAACAGTGAGTTAAACGTATATTTTTATCTACAGTACATAGTTTGCATTTTTTTTTTTTTCCTTTAATAGAAGTAGAAAATTTCGGAAGGAAATCGCATCAACTAATTTATTTGACTATTTTCTTATCACGAATTGCATCGACGATAATTAAGAGTAGTGAAATCATTAAGTTAATTATCTGAAATAGCATAATTTAAAGAAAATGTTATGTAATTAAATGAAATTATCTAATAAATTAAATATCTTAATAGAGTCTTCGTATGGGCGAAGAGGTTGTGTGCTGCAGTAATGAGATGAAATAGCAAATTTTTTTTTCTCTGCTTTTTTTATGTATGTATTTACGTGTGTATATGTATTTTCTTACAGATTTCTATACGATTTGTCACAAATTCCCGATTATAACGATCGATTGTCATGTGTTATGTATCAAGTGACGTTTTACGATTACATCGGACAAGTGGAGAGCAAATTAAACAACTTCAAGATGATAAGCGAGGTGAATATCGTAAGAAAAAAAATATATATAATCGATTTTTTCCAGATTTATGTGTAGAATATGCTATATATATAAGTTATGTTACATTTTTTTGCTGTTGTCGTAACAAAGAAGCGAATTAATAAAACGCCTACGCTATAAATTCCGAATGCAATAAAATTTCGCATTGTAAAAGGAAAAAAAAAAAAAGTGAAATAACATGAGCTACAGGAGACAAAACTATTTTATTTTATTTTTTTCCTGATTCTAACATTGGCCATAAGTCACGGAGCTGTAATTTATCTCAATATCTACTAGAAAGGCGCCATAATCGTTATAGTCGTCTGAAGAAAAGTGTTCTCGAAATTTTTGCACCTTTCTTTTCTAGTTTATGCTGTCGAGTCGTTCTCTGCAAGATGTTCTCAACATTATATTGACTTTAGGAAACTATATGAATGGTGGTAAGTACTGGGAATAATTAAATTTTGATGATTACTTATCGAAGAATTGATTATCATTAACAAACTCCAACAGGAAGCAAGAGTCGCGGTCAAGCCGATGGATTCGGTTTAGAAATATTGCAAAGATTAAAAGACATCCGGAGTAAAGTGAATATCATTTTTATACCGTTATAAAATGGGTTACAGTAACGTTACGTTAATAAATTATTAACATTTTTCAGGATAATACGGTAACACTTCTTCACTACATCGTAAGAATATACGTTAGACTTTATAACAAGGTAAAGATAGAAAAAAAAAATGTTTTTTCTCAATTATCGCGAATACGTTTAGTTTATCTGAATTATTTCCTACAGGAAACTAATATTGACAGTTTGAAACTTCCCGTTCCGGAACCGAACGACGTGGAAAGAGCGAGTCTCCTTTATTTTGAAGAAGTTTCGGCAGAATTAAAGAGAATTCACTCACAAATGAAAGGTAATAAAGATTCGCTAATCTATTATAACTTCCTTTTAAACAAAAAACACGTTATATTCTTCAATAAATAACGGAAAACATGTCTCACTTTTTTGTTTTCCGATACCATTTATAATATTTTTCCCGAGAGGAAAATTACGCGTAAAGTTTTCCTTGTCGAATGTTTTTATGTGTAATAAAAGAAATCCGCCGTAAAAAATATTTTATAGTTCCATGCTTTAATACTTTTTAAATATTGAAAAATCAATAAACTGTATAACAGAGGCTGGAGATATTTTAATGGAAACATTAAAATATCTCCAGATTAAAATTAAAATATAATGATGTAATCTTCATGCATATTTAATTTTTTTTCTATCTCTAAAAACTGTTTAGTTTCGATTTTTTTATATTTATAAAATAACCATTTTAAATTTGGAAAAAATTATATTTTCATATTATTCATATAAAATTACTTTCAGCATAAAATATCTCATTCCTAATCAAGCATTTTTATCTTTATAAAAGATAAATTGTATCATGCTCAGTGACTATTAGAGGGGGGTAAGAGGGGCGGCTGCCCTGGGCCTCACGATTTTGGGGGTCTCAATTTATAACTCAATATATAGGGTCATATAAAAAATCTCTGCGGTTTTTTGCCACTGGACGGTGTTGATGCTTATATATCTGGCAACACTCACCCGATTGTCTCAAACGAACACGTGCTTAAAAGGTGACATTTCAGCTTACATTTTTGTGAAGAGTTTTCTAATTCGTTGCTCGTGTAAAAAGTTATATTGATTTGAAAATGAGTGAAATATCTGAAGAAATACGCTATGTGATGCTTTTTTACTATGAATAAAGTAAAAACGCTGCAAAAACATGCCAAAAAATTTGTGAAGTGTACAGTGAGAATGCTGTGAGTGAATGAAGGACCAGGAGTGGTTTGCTCGATTCCGTTCCGGAAATTTCAATGTGAAAGATGCACCTCGTTCTAGGAGTGGTTTGCTCGATTCCATTCCGGAAATTTCAATGTGAAAGATGCACCTCGTTCTGGTCGGCCAGTCACTGAAAAAGTCGATGAAATTTTGCAACTGGTGGAGCAAACAAATATAAATAACTGAATTTATATAAAACAATGCAAAAGAAAAAAAAATAATAATAAAATAAATAAAAATAAAAAAAATTATCAAAGCTAAGAATTGAACCAGCGATCACGCAATAAAAAAAAAGCAAATCTCTACACTGCGTTACTGATCATTCTGAGATATAATTAAATTTTATATTATATGAACTCAATACGAAACTTCTCGTGGTTAATTAAATTTTAGATTATATGAACTCAGTACGAAACTTCTCGTGCGATACTGACACATTCAAATTAAAATTAAATTTTAGATTATATGAACTCAATACGAAACTTCTCGTGCGATATTAGTTAAATTTTAGATTATATGAACTCAATAAGAAACTTCTCGTGCGATTAAATTTTAGATTATATGAACTCAATATGAAACTTCTCGTGCGATTTATCGTGCACTTTATTACTGACACATTATATTATCCTAGAGGACTACTACCTTTATTACTCACACATTATATTGTCCTAGGGGACTACTACAGGTGTACCTTTATTACTCACACATTATATTGTCCTAGGGGACTACTACAGGTGTGTCGGTGACCCAATGTCTGAACCTCCCTTGTAAGTGCATATTCCTGTATGATCCATAAGTACTAAGAAGGTTGGAGGCCTTAATTTGGAATTGGATTAAAGTCAGTTGTTGATTAACTTGAGAAAGTATCCTTATTCATAAGCCACCACTACAACAAAGTGACCCCACAGAGGGTTATTTTTTGTTATTAAAGATTGAAAAAATTCCTAAATAAAATCTTGCATAGTTATTACTAAGTTTGGGCCAAGGCCAAAAAAAGAATTAGATTATGTATTGAGGAGGAAGAAGAAATAACTATAGAACTTAAAAATTTCAGCGCATCAATCAGGGAAAACCAATACTCTCATTACTAACATAAAATAACTTGATGTGCTGAAATTTTTAAGTTCTATTTACTAAGAAAGAAGCAGTGTACTAATATGAGTTATAGGAATAACTATGTTTTAATGATAAATATGATATGATGATCATTGATCAATAATTTTTTTATATGTTGCAAATGTTTAAATAAAAATATAAAATAAAAATTTAATAAAATTTTGTGAAATTTGATTATTTTAGGCTTACATTCATTCTCGAATGAGGGCTAAGACTTCAGATTTTCTAAAAGTATTAAACAGAGCTCGGCCAGAACCAAAAACAATAGAGAAAAAGACAATAACGTAAGCATATAAATACATTAATTTTCTTAAATAATAGTTTAATATCATTGTTTATTTAATATTAATTTTTAAAATAAATTAT